>SNQJ01S0041345.1:83206-111829 GCA_010110895.2 Picea sitchensis | reverse complement strand
AAGATGCCAATCTAAAATTTGATTAGCTAGAGTATCTGTAATTTGGTTTAATCTCCTAGGAACATGAAAATATGTAATATAATCAAAGTTTCGTTCTAAGAGACATAACCTAAGGAATCGTCGGTGTAAGGTTGGATCATGAACCCGGTATACTCTGTTTAGCTGTGACACAACCAGTTGAGCATCGAGATAGACCCGGAGATGAGAGATACCCAATGACAAGGCGTCACGAAGAAACTCAATAACTGCACTATATTCGGCGACATTATTTGTGGTGTCACCTAAGAATATACCTCCGGAAGATAACAACTAGCCCTAAGGTGTAAAGATTACCCAAGCTGCGGAGGCAAGCCTCCGAGTGTGCCGACTAGCACCGTCTGCATACCCAACAAACACCTCAGAATCACTTGACATCTTCCATATTGACGAAAGATAACACCAATGACACGTCCATAACACTTAAAAGAAACTAAAAAGTAATAGTAAAAAGACTATACATATGTTACAAAAACTTACCCACAGTGACCTGCCTATGAGTAATACTTCTTGAGGTAGAGCCCATTTCTAGGCTCCGCCAAAGCATTCCCTTCAAAATCAACCAGACGATAAACGCCCTTTTTTAATACCTCTTTTATGATGAAAGGTCTGAACCACATGGGTTTGAATTTTCCTGCCCCCAGGGGGTCCTTATCTTGGTCATAGACCATGACAAGGTCGCCTTCAGAGAAAATCCGAGGACAAACGGACCTATCATACTGAGACTTGACCTTATGTTTGTGAGCCTTGTTGGCCAGGGCAACATCACGACGCTTCTCATTGAGCTTCTCAAGGTGTACTAATCGTTCTTCAAGTGGAGAAGTGTCTGGAAATAATTGTACTGCCAATTTTAGAGATGTTATTTGACATTCGATGGGAAAGACTATCTCCAGCCCGTAAACAAGTTGAAAAGGTGAGAAACCGGTTGCAGTCTTAAATGATGTTCGGTAAGCCCATAATGTCGAGTATAACATCAAATGCCAATTTGACTTGGTTGAGTTGATAGTTCGTTGTAGAATAGTCTTAAGTGTTTTGTTTACAGCTTCCACCTACCCATTGGCTTGGGGGTAGTAGGGTGATGAATGCTCTTTCCGTAACCCAAGCTTTGATGTTAATTCGGTCATCATTTGGTTTTGAAAGTGACTTCCATGGTCAGTAACAATCTCTCTCGGGATGCCGAACCTTGCTATGATCTGGTTGAATAAGAAGAGAGTTGCAGTCTCTCCATCATCTTTAAACATTGGCATAGCTTCGACCCACTTCGTGAAGTAGTCGACATCTACAATGATATAGCGGTGCTCCCTTACTGAAGGGGGGTTGCAAGTAGTGTAATCAATCCCCCACTTGGTGAAGGGACCAACTGTGATGACAGGAAACATGGGAGCGGGATGTGCCCTCATCTTCCGAGAGAAGATTTGGCACAGATGGCACTTCTTAACCAATTCTATACAATCTTTGATAAGCGTCGGCCAGAAGTAACCTGCTCATAGAATCTTCTGGGTTATTTCCAACCCAGACAAATGACCACCATAAGCTCCGATATGGCAATCGTTGAGCACGATGATTGCCTCCTCATGTGTGAGACATTGACGTAAGATGCAATCTACACCTCTCTGGTACAATGTATCATCGAGTATGAGATAATTCTTAGCCTGATGGCGTATACGTCGATGCTCATCACGAGAAGCAGAAGTGGGGCACTTCAAAGTCTAGATATAGATAAGTATATCTCTGTACCAAAGATCTGAAGATGTGATAAAAAACATATCTCCTTGGATAGGCAATTCTTCAGGCACAACGTCACCTGACTCAACCGAAAGTTCCGAAATAAGCTCTGCGAAGACCAAAGACTTTTTGGATTTCATTGAAATGAAGTCTAAGTCAAATTCCTGGAGGATGACTATCCATCTACTAATTTTTCTACTCATAACCCGTCGTGTCAACATGTACTGGAATGGATTCACGATAGCAATGACGATGGTCTTACGAAACATAACATAATGACGGAACTGTTGAACGGCATGAACTGCCGCCAACACAAGTTTTTTGATGTGAGAAGAATTGAGTTTCGGTCCTACGAGGCCTTGGCTCAGGTAATAGATCACATATTCTGAGAACAAATCATCTTCCTGAACTAAAACCATGCCAATGGTTGACTCTGCGGCAACCAGATATAATAATAAATCCTTGTTATAGTTAGGTGGTCGTAGTAGAGGTGCAGTTGTGAGGGCGTGTTTTAATGCGTCGAAAGAGCATTGAGCGGCATCGTCCTAGTAAAAAGGAACGTATTTCTTCAGTAAGCACATAAAGCCCTTGGTGATTTCGGCATAGTTAGCGATGAAGCATCGTAAAAAGTTCACCTTCCCTTGTAGACTTTGAAGTTGAAGAATTATGTGTGGGGGGGAAACTAGATGATTGCCTCCACCTTGAGAGGATCGACCATGATCCCTGTTGTTGATACGATGAAACCTAAAAAATGTCCTGACATTACGCAGAAGCTGCACTTGTTTGGATTCAAGCGAATCTGAAAGTAGCGATAGCGTTCGAAGATAAGTCTATGGTGTGTGGGATGATCTGTTATCTTGCGAGATCATGATGCTAAATCATCCAGATAGGCCTCGAATTTATGCTTGAGATCGTGAAAGGCAAAAGACATGGCCCACTGGAATGTGGCTCCAACATTTTTAAGACCAAAAGGCATCTTATGATATGAAAATGTACCCCATGAACAAATGAATGTCATTTTGTGTTGGTCTTTGGGTTTGATTTGGATTTGATTATATCCCGAAAAACCATCCGTGAAAGAAAAGGCTTCGCAACCAACACATTCATCAATGATCTGGTCGATGAATGGTGTTGGAAGATTATCTTTGGGACATGCCTTGTTCAAATCACGGAAATCGGTAAAAACTCGAATCATCCCTTGTTTTTTATTGACCGACACAGGGTTTGACACCCATTGAGTCAAATGGATAGGATAGATAAAACTTGCCTTTAGCAATTTCTCAACCTCAACCTTGACAGTTGTTGCTTTCTTGGGATTAACTGGGTGAAGCTTCTGTCGAACAGGCTTGGCATCAGGATCAGTTGTGATTTCATGTTCAACTATTTTTGGATCAACGCCTGGCATTTCCTAATAAGACCAAGCAAAAATGTTGCGGAATTCTTTGAAAAGATCCGTGTAGATTTGAATCTCTTCGGGGGAGCAATCCGCCCCGACGAAAACGTTCTCCACGACGCCAGAGTTTTGGGAGATGTTGATTGGTATAGTTTCAACGATAGTTTCCATATTTCCCTCAGCATAAATTTCATGTGTAGCTAAGAGATTAATAGGACACGACTGATCTCCCGTCATGGTCACGGTGAATTATCCTGCTTCGATTTAGCTTAACTCTGGGAGAAAATATTATCTGTGATCAAGATCTTCCCAAGGTTTGTCCGGACTAGTCATTGATTCGATTACTGCTTCATCAAAAGGCAATACTAAGTCTAACGAATCAATGTTAGCGAGAGAACCCTGAGCCCAAATAGGCTCTAGAAGTGAATCTAACTCTTGTGCAGGAGTCGGATCAGGGTTAGTTGAAGCTTGTTGGACTAAAGAGTACGCTACTTTAGAGGCAGACAAGGGCATGGACATGCCTGGGTTCCCTATCTCATCCATCGTGGCCGATGGGGAAGGAAGTATCCACAGATCCTCGAAGTAAGTTATGCAGAACGACGAAACTTGAAAAATCTCAACCTTATGGTGATTGGATATAAATTTGATATCGCCATGAGGAGGTGGGTAATCGANAGGGTAGATAAAACCTGCCTTTAGCAATTTCTCAACCTCAATCTTGATGGTTGCTACTTTCTTGGGATTAACTGGATGAATCTTTTTTCGAACAGGCTTGGCATCAGGATACGTTGTGATTTCATGTTCAACTATTTTTGGATTGATACCTAGCATTTCCTCATAAGACCAGGCAAAAATGTCGCGGAATGCTTTGAAAAGATCCGTGTAGATTTGAATCTCCTCAGGGGAGCAATCTACTCCGACGAAGACGTACTCCACGATGCCATGGTTTCGGGAGATGTTGATTGGTATAGTGTCGGAAATAGTTTCCATATTGCCCTCAGCAGAAATTTCATGTGTAGCTAGGAGGTTAATAGGACACGGTTGATCTCCCGTCATGGTCACGGTGAATTCTCCTGCTTCGATTCGGCTTAACTCTGGGAGAAAATATGATCTGTGATGAAGATCTTCCCAAGGTTTGTCTGGACTATTCATTGCTTCGATTACTGCTTCAGCAGAAGGCAAGACTAAGTCTAACGAATCAACGTTAGCGAGACAACCCTGAGCCCAAATAGGCTCAAGAAGTGGATCTAACTCTTGTGCAAGAGTTGGATCAGTGTTAGTTGAAGCTTGCTGGACTAAAGAGTACACTACTTCAGTGGAAGACAAGGGCATGGACATGTTGGGATGCCCTGTCTCATCCATCGTGGCTGATGGGGAAGGAAGAATCCATGGATCCTCGAAGTAAGTTGTGGAGAACAACGAAACTTGAAAAATATCAACCTTATGGTGGCTAGATATAAATTTGATATCGCCTTGTGGAGGTGGGTAATCGAAGGTACCCATCAAGGATGGGCACAAACCAACTCCTATGTTGACGACACCTGGTTGATGATTATCAATCATCGGGACCGTGGATGCCCCCAAAGCTAGGTCAGGTCTGGAGAAATACAATTGATCGATGGTCACTATCTGACCCTCGTGTGGAAACAACAAGACCCAGAAAACTGTAGCAACCACAGCTTGCATAGCATAAGTCCAACTCCATCCTAACAAGAGGTTATAGTCGAGGGGAGCATCGACTACCTCTACTTCGACACACATGGTCTTCCCTCCTAATTGCACGGGGAAAGAAGGAACGATACCATGTGGTCAGAACGACCGACCGTCGAAAGCAGTGAGGACAGTAGGTGATGGAGACAAAACGGGCTGGCCAATGGCCTTCCAACATGCCAACGACATAACGCATGTCGAGGCACCCTCATCGACCACCGTGTGGAAAATATTCCATGTAAAAAATTTCGTGGGATAAGCCACTACTATTTGAAATGCTACATGGCAAGGCAAACGAGGTTTTAAGTCGGTTGTATCTAACATGATGGTACCCGGATTACAAGTCTCATTAGAGCCCAAAGTGGTTAACAAGGCTTTCCTCTGAGCAGGGTAGCTTTGGAGGACCTCCAAAGCAAACATTGCACAAGGGGTTTGTGATAAATCTTCCACCACAGAGTAGTTCTGGGCGGCCCTTGCGTTGGGGTTATGAGAAGCTTTTTTAAATGCACCTTTTGGAATGTGTGTCATTGTTTCTCCCAACGTCTTCTCAATCTGTAGAGTAAGAGATAGGAGATCAACTTCTTTACCCTTGTCAGAAGCACTCAGCTTACTATAATCATGCGCTCTAGTCGATATGAAAGAATCACCCCTAACCATATATACGTTCGTGGATGAGGGGTTGTTCGGAGGCGGACAGGTTTCTTGGCTACCCCCTTCCGTGCTTGCAGAGGCTTGAGTTAGATTTTGCCCATGTTGAAATGGATTAGTCAACACTGCCTGTTGTTGTTGTGTGACAAACTTTTGGGCCTTTGTAAGTCGAGGACATAGATGGGTCGGGTGGTCTTACGTGCACAAGTTGCATGGATACCTCGCTTTCTGTTTTTCAGTATTGTCCTTGCCAGCATTATCGTTGGGTTTTTTGTCCCCCTTACCCTTCTTTCATTGTTTTTTCTTCCCTTCAGGCTGCTGTGTGGCCTTTGGGTTAGTCGACTGCACTGTGTGTACTTCCGACATTTTGGTAGGGGGAGCAGCCAAAGCAGTGGTTTGGTTGGCCGCTTTGTTTTGTATGGATAACTATTGCAACTGCTTTGTCAATTTCTCAGCGGGCTTGGTTTGTGCTGAACCGACAATACCATCGGCATGCGGTCTAGCTCTCTATCTAGTTTTATCCAGTATTAAACGTGGTGCATCTAGCAAGATGTTGTATAATAAACTGGACTAAGAATAGATGAGCTCAAACTGTTGAACCCTCATGATGACGTCTTCTTCAGAGAAAACTCTGGATGTCGCGATGTCTTTGGATAACTACGAGACCAAAGACTTAAGGAACCACTCAAGCAGGAATGCTGGTGGGACAGGTACTTTGATTAAACTCTTTCGGCGTCTCCATTCTCGGATGTGATCAGAGATATGGTCCGCTGTTGTCTATTCGAAATTGGCGAGCAGCTCTGTGCCAGCATCGTATCTCACAGGTAACTGGAAATGGTTCAGGAAAGCCATCTCCAGTTCACCAAAAGAAGAGTATCTTGAGCGATCGAGCTCAATGTACCATTTCGCGACACTCCCTATGAGAGTACGTTGAAACAATCGCAACTATACGGAGTCATCTTTCAATGAATTAGATGAGCACCAAATATGGAAGGTAGTCACATGATCACCTAGATCTTCATTAGGCTTGGATTCAAACTTTGGAATGTTCGAAGGCAACTTCGTCGGCATAGGAGGCCAACGCGGATTGTGACAAATAGGGTCGTTCAACAACCTTGTCAAATCTGGCAAGTGTAAAGGTTCCAGGAACGATAGTTTAGGTTGTTGTTGATAACCTGGGAAAAAGGGACCTGGAGTTTGAATGGCACCAGGTTGCCAGGAAAAGTTTGGCTACCGGCCCAGATTCTAGTAGAAACCATGGCCCTAGATAGCGTAAGAATTTTGCATATGTGGAGACATCATCAACTGATTTCCCAAACATGACATAGATTGTTGGACATGCATTGTATTCGAAGGACTTTGGGAAGGATTACCCCATGCCGGTCACGTAGGGATAGGCATAGTAGTTTTTCCGGGGTTCCATTGATTGTGGAAAGAATTACCCCAGATCTGCATTCCGGAAGAGGGAACGGATCCTTGCCCTGAATTCCAAGGTCCTGCTAGGTTTTCCCCCTGTGTAGGAATAGTACCCTGCACAGGAGTAGATTGTCCAAAAATGGGGTTGCCCCCAGTCGGGAAAGTGGCTGACAAGAAGGTATTGTTACCAAATGTTCCATTCTAAGAAAATGGTGTCAAACCTACCGGCATACTATGCGAAGGTGGTCCTTGACTCCCTGCTCCAAATAAACTATTGTGTGTAGGTTGCCTGACAGATTGTTGATGTGAGCCATCGAGTGAAGGGGACGAAGGAGGGATATGACCTCCTCCATAAGGAAAAGCATTAAAAGGGATAGGAGTGCCCCCCATGTGACCTTGCAGAGGAGCGCTAGAGCTCCCTTCCCCCAGACCCAAAGTCTGTAAAGTGGAGTAGGAAAGTACATCACTTGTACCCGAACTAGGCATCCCGTATGAGAACGGAGGGCCTGTCGCACTAGGTGTGAAAGGGGTTGTGGCCGCCACCAAAGACGGGTTCGGACCACTGTGTGAAGTAGTTGTCGTCGAGACGATGGTGGCTCAGACCGACGATGGTAGGTTAGGAGATGACAACTCTCCTGTGGTGACAACCATGGTGGGAATTGAAGAATTCCTAGATGGAGTAACAACACTTGTTTCCATTGCTGTGTGCAACATTGTCTGGCGCTCATGAAATTGAATTGGTACAATAAAAGGTGCCAAGAAATCAGTGGTTGGGGTTTCAACTGGGCTAAGAGCGGTTGCTTCGAGGTCCAAAACAGTCGATTCCTATGAGAGTTGTTCAGGCATAATGGTTTGTAACCCGGTCGCTTCAAAATATCCTTGTTGGTCTAGCTTTCGCCTTAATGGTGGCGGGGGTGGCTCCAGTGTAACCGGCGGCAGGACAAGAAGCCTTCGTGACCGGTGGAGCTCGGGATCCTCCACTATGTGAGAAGATCCAAGACACTCTAAAGGTAGTCTAAACGTTCAAAAGTAACACACACTAAAAAAGGCCCTAGAATATAAGACAAGCAAACACTAAATTAATTGGAAGAACAGTTACAACAACCAACACTAGAGCAACTTACCGGTGCAAGTGCAACTCAAACACGGAAGCACCCTCTAGGTATACTCTACAAAGCATGGCCCAATGTATGTCCTAGGTACCGCGGTATACCCCCGCAATCACCTGTGTATGTCCCTAATTTTGATTGGCAACTAGGTTGCCAACGCACGAACAGTCACCAGGAAGGTACAGTCGAAAGTCGGGTAGACCACAATGAGCAGGGTATCGAGCTCGAAACCTGTCAAGGGTATCGAGAGAAAATGTTCCAGAAGATAACTGAGGACCTAGAATGGATTAGAGACCCACGAATCCCTGTGGTAAATGCAAATGACGGAATCCCAAAACAAGCCCTCTATATGTGTTCTCCACTACGATTGGTCCAACTTTGAAGGGGTTAGCTCCACTACTTTTCCGCACGTGACCTCGTGTTTATCCCCTGTGTTAGAGGGGGGTCCCAAATAACTTTCACAACACTGGACTTAGACACTCCCTAACTCAGAATCCAATGTTTGTTTTAAAAAAGGCATTGAAGAGTTTCCTCTCCAACCTAATCCAAGGCCCTAGTCCTGAACTAGTTTGTGAACCCTACAAACATAAAAGTCTAGTAGATTTTAAATTTAGCATTACTTTTATGGCTTTGTATTATGTCAAGGGGTATGAGGGTGAAACTGATGATGTGTAAAAGACGAAAGCAAAAAATGAATGAAAAAATTGGAAACAAAACTTTTACTGAATGCAAAATTTCAGCAACTTTTCTAAAGAAATATTTTTAATTTTTTCTAAGATTTTGGACAACAAACTCAAAGGAATTTCACTCAACTATGAGCTACTTATGATCTATGTGAACTGCAAAAACTTATGAAATAAAATACTTTTCTCTAGCTAATGATGCAGAAACACACTCTTCAACCAAAGAAGAAAATGAAAAGAGATTTTTTTTTATATAAATACTAGTAAAGCAAGAAAGGGAAAATACCAACAAGCAAAAAACCAAGAAAAACAATTCTGGCCTAAATCGCAGATCGCAAAGAATCAGGTTAAAAATCACACACTTGCAATTTTATCTTAAAAACAATGACTCTCACACTTGTCTAAAAACCTTTAAAAATTCTTTTATTTTTATGAGAAAAAGTAAGCTAAGAGTAAAATTAATCCTAAGCTACTGACTGTTCAAACAGAGATTCAAAACACCTGAGAGGAATAATTCTTATCAAGGGAAAGGATGAATGCCTTACCCTTAAAAAAAAGTATCATGTACGAGCACGCGACTGTTACTCAAACATCACGCGTGCGAACACGCGCTGAACAGAGACAGAGGGCGTGTACACGCGGGCTGACCTTGTACAGGCCGCATGTATATCTAAACTCTAAGAAAAAATGAAAATAGACAGACCAAACTAGGAAGAGACCACTGATATTGATAACCAAGATCCCTTGAAGGCTTGGATACTCTTTCTAACAGAAAAACAAATAATATAAGGAAAAATGATAAAGCAAAAACAATCTGAGATAGGACTGCTAGAAAACAAGACTCAGACAGAATTCAAGAAAACCCCCTGAGAATGTGTGATTATGACAGGGAAGAGGATGTCTGCCTCTGAAGTCCTCTGAACTCTACACGCTACTGCTACCTCTACAACTAACATTCACACGTGGGCTATAAGAGGGTAGGGCACAGGTACATGCATGCAGACCTTGCGCATGCCACGTGTACCTCTATGGGTCCCGAAAAACACAGTCAAGCAAAAGATGGAGAAAGATGGTATGGAAAACCAGACTCCCTACTATCTTAGACCTTACATAAACGAAAAGAAAATACATGCAAGAAAAACTAGTCTTTAAACTACCCAAAAACAAAAGAAAATTCCAGGAACCCTAGAGAGTCTCTCTAGTATGGTCGCCAATTTTGTTGTTGGGGAAAATCACCCTACGGACTAGCAAATAGAGTTCAGACTTTGCATGCAGATATGACCGCATAGAAATTACTTTCTACCTTCATCCCTAGATTTAAATCCCCCTTTCTTAGTAAATGCATGGAAAGATCAACCTACCTCGTTCCTGACGTTTGATGTCGATCCTCCATTGTGATTGATTACTTGTTCACAATACTCCTTCCAAAGCTGACCTGCATCCAAGACAAGCAACAACTATGCATGCATACTACTTATATACTAATGGGTTAGAAATCAAAACATATACTGATCAAACTATAAACAGTTCATGAATTGGGACGGGAAAAGCATTCTCTTTATTACTTAGAATGAGTCAACTTACAAAAGTTGAGACCGACCACTGCTCCTCGAACCTAATCCTAGGCTCCTCTTCTTCTGTCCTTCAACTGCTTTGCTTTGAATCTCCTTTGGCATAAGGAAAGGATAAAGGGTTGGGACAATGGGAATACGTAAATGGGCAGAGTTTCTTTGCTATATTTTTCCTGTCCTCAAATGGTACCCCTACCCCTTCTTTTATAGGCTAGAAGGAGCTAGGTATTTGGACGAACCCTTGGCCATGCATGGCCGGGAGTTTCATTTAACTCACCCATAGCTTTTTTTTCTGTCGGAAACTTTCCTTTTTTCATGCTTTTTTCGGTCCACGCAGGCCGTTTTGGGTTAGCCAGCGTGTACACGCGTGCTGTAATGGGTTAGGGCGCGTGGGCCTTTATACAAGAGGATTTTCAAAGAGTTGTTCAGTAGTGTTTTTGGAAAAGAAAGGATATGAGTTGGTATGATGCCAGGTAAGCATGTGTGGTGCAATTTAGGGTTATAACACATATTGAATAGTATTTTTTCATTCACCCGATTCATCCCTATGCAAATTTTCCATCAAGATTTTACGCTCTTCTGCACTTAGATCATAAATAATCTTATCGAGCTTCCTAATTTTTTGGTCTTGCAAGGCACATAGTAACCAATACATATTAATTCAACTTACATATAGTTCAACCATAATAATTTTGTATAGAATTTACATAGAACATGTCTTTTTTGTTTTTATGGATGTGTCATCATTGTGTTGACCATAACTTTTCTTATTTGAACTCTTCTCACTCATATTTTTATCAATATACAACCTGTACCATTCAATACAGAAATTAATAAATATATTTTATAAATAAATCACACAATTTTCAGTGAAAAAAAATCATTGTAACTGGTGTGCTTTTTATATACAAAGCACTGGTGCGTTTATTACATAAAACACACAGAAACAGAAAAACAGAACCAAATCCAACATATATTTCATCCTTTCAAGAAAAACAGAACAGAAAAGCGCAAAGACTCAAACCAGGAAAAATGAATAAGAACCAAGTCACTTAGTAATGGGAAGATGACTTAACCAACCAGAAGAGTAAAATTTGATGAAGGCATGGGGAAAAAGAGAAGAGAGGCAGGGGATGTAGACCTAGGTTACAAAATTGGCACCAACTAGGGATAGCTCGTCCCTGTGAGGTGCTAAGAAATGTAGATTGGTGCCTTGATATTAGATAACTTCTCTTACCTTTCATCACTTGCCCTCATTTATGTCTGTCATCCCTACGTATTTGTTACTATCCCTCAGCCATGCATTTTATTGAATTAAAAGCTAAAACTACACTCCAGTGCCTTGTTTGGATATGGAGTCTTTATTCACACACAACTAACTAATCAAAAGAAACAATAAAGGAAAGCATCTATGGTACAAGAGGGACCTTCCCCCATCCTCAAACAAAATAGTGTTTTAGGAAGCACCCATTTACTGGGCCTCCAAAGATCTTTGTATCATCTATATTGTGCAAGATGAACGTGTTGTTGTCCATAACTTCAATCACCTTAAAAGGGCCAAACCAGAGGTTGTTGAATTTACTGTGCTTAGACTTGTCATCCCTTCTGGCATCCCACCTCAAAACCAGGTCACCTTCCTGAAAAATTTCCTTCTTGGTTTTCTTATCAAAGGCTGATTTGATCTTGCTCTAGTATGCCTATGTTCTCTGATCAAGTGCCTCTCTTCTCTACTAAAATTCTATAATCTGGAAGATCCTTTGTTGGATGTCATTGGGCTCCTCAATATCCTCCTGCAAGAATTTCAGGACTGGTATACCAAGTTGAGTAAGAAAAACAATGTCTATGCCATAAACAATTTGGAATGGTGAGGTTCCTAGAGACTTCTTAGTGTTGATTATGTCAGCCCATAAGGCATTTTTGAGTTTAGAGTCCCAGGATTTCTTGCTTTCGGTTAACAAAGTTTTAATGATCCTGATGAGATTCTTGTTTGATGATTCTGCCGGGCCATTTCCCTGAGGGTAATAGGGTGTGGAATGTGTCAAGGAAATGTTGTGATTTCCATAGAAGTCAATCATGGATTTGTACTTGAATGCTTGGGAATTGTCAGTTACAAGCTTGCTGGGGCAACCAAATCTGGAAAAAATATTAATTTCCAGGAAATTCATGGTTACCTTGTCAGTGGCATTCCTAGTGGGCACAACCTCAATCCATTTGGTGAAGTAGTCGGTGGCAATGAGGATCCACTTGTGTTGTCCACTAGAGGATGGATTTATTTCTCCTATGAAGTCTAACCCCCATTGTTGAAACATATTACTGCCTTTGATAGGTTTCAGGGGTAGTGATAGTAACTTTTGTTTCCCTGCAAACATCTAACATTCATTGCAGGCTCTAATAGTGACAAACACATCAGAGAAAAGGGTGGGCCAATAGTATCATGCCCTCGGGATCTTGAGCTTTGTGGCCTTCCAATGCTGGTGCCCTCCACACACTCCTTTATGCATTTCTATTTTGACTTTTTTAGCTTCATCTCCATCAAGGCATTTTAACAGAATGCTAGCATGATCCCTCCAATACAAGCTCTAGTTTGAAATGCAAAATTTGATGGCTTTCAACTTGAGATACCTGGCCTTTGCCTTCTTCACATCTGGTGGACATTCAACATGTTGTAGAAAATAGATGATGTTTCTATACCAAGGTGAAGAGGAATATTTTTCAAATACCTGTAAGTTGTCTTGTCCAGGCTGTATGATGGGTCCATTTGATTGGGTGAAGATTTGATGCAACTCTAGCACCTTGTAGTTTGATTCTGATAGAAATTTGGCCAATCCTTTCCCCTTGATCAACTTGGTGGGATTTATGTGCAAAGCATTCTCCAACAACTTGACAATCCATTTTCCTCTCTTCCCCTCACTGTCTGGCTGGACCAGAATCTCTTTGCCACTGTTACTAGGAACAAAGGTCGTTATGCTAGACTATAGCATGTAAAACTTGAAGGCCTTGAGTGCTTTGACCAACACATAAGCCTGCTTCTCTAATATATCATGCGTGAGCTCAGCATCTCGGAGGGCTCTACTGAAAAAGGTTATTGGATGCTCATTCCCTTCCTCATTTTTCTGCAGCAATACAACAACAATTGTTTCCTGTGAGGCAAAGGAAAATATGAATAACTCTTTGGTATAGTCAGGGCTTGAAAATACAGGTTCTTCGACTAAATCTTGCTTGATTGTTTGGAAAGATGATTTTTTCTCCGAGGACCATTTTATCACAACAACTTTCTTCAACATGTTAGTAATAGGCTTTAGAATTTCAACAAAATTTGGCACAAAATGTCTGAGGAAGTTTATCTTCCCAATAAAAGACTGGACAACCTTTTTGTTTCTAGGGATCTCGATTCGTTGAATGGCACAAACCCTCTTTGGATCAATTTTTATGCCTCCCGTTGATATGATGTGGCCCGAGAGATTTCCTTTTGGCATGGAAAAGTGAGACTTACTAGGATTGAGAGATATCCCATACCTCCTGCATTTCTTGAAAACCTGCTCCAAATGTTGCAAATGTTCCTCATCAGACTTAGAGAAAATGGCAATGTCATCTAGGTATATGACCATAAATTTGTCTTTCTCCCCCACAAAATATATGTCCATGGCCCTCTGAAAAGTGGCCCATGCCTTCATGAGCCCAAAGGGCATCTTATGATACATGAATGTTCCCCATGGGGTGGTGAATGTTGTCTTTTCTATGTCTTCCTCACAAACTACTATATGGTTATAACCAGAGTATCCATCCAACAAGGAAATTGTGTGTGCACCTACCACCCTCTGTAAAATATGATCCATCTTAGGGAGGGATAATTGTCCTTCAAATAACACTTGTTGATATTTATGAAATCAACACATAAGCGTATCTCCCCACTTTTCTTCCTTACAGGCACTAAGTTGGCCACCCAGTTTGAATACCTCAATGGTACAATAATCTTTGCATCCAACATTATTTTTATCTATTTCTCAATTATGGACATTAACATGGGATTAAATTGTCTAATATTATGTCTGAATGGCTTGGATCTAGTTTTTAGAGGGATCTTGTGCCAGATGATGTCAATATAAAATGTCTTCAAATATTCATAGGACCATGCAAAAGTATCAACAAACTTTTTAATGAGACTAACATACTTGTCTTTTTGTTCTTCAACCAATGCTTTGGACAGCTTGATGATCTTGGGATTCTCAGTGGTCCCAATGTTGCACTCTGTCACCTCCTCTTCTTGATTCTTCATGGCAGTTCCTTTGTAAACATCATTGATGTCGAACAATATTTCCAATGGCACTAGTCCTCTCAGAATGTGATTGGTTTTCAGCTCCACAATATCATGAAAAACCACTGTCTTCAACAGATGAGAAGATTTTTGATCTTATAGTTTCTCATTTTCATCTTCTTGACTTTCTTGATCAATTGAGATATTGGAGAATTCATCAATGGTGTGTAGAAATCTCTACAACTCTAAATCATCACTAAATACTTTCCAGTGCTTTATGTTGTCTGGTATGGTTGTTCTATGTTTGATTTCCACATGATATTTGATATTTGGGCCAATGGGAGGCCTGAACGTGCTGGCAGCTAAGGCCAGAGAATCAGCCTTCTGGTTCTGTTCTCTGGGAATGAAAGAAATGTTAAATGCTAGAAAGAAATTATCGATCATATCCCATACCTCGTTTCTATACTGCTTGAGCCTTTGTTTCTTAGTTTGATAGATATTCCTCACTTTATTGATGACCAACTCAGAATCATAAAAAAATGCTAAACAATCAATGGCCATGTCTTTGGCAGCCCTCAATCCCAATACCAGAGCTTCATATTCAGCTATATTGTTAGTAGTCTCAAACTCCATATTATAAGAGAGGGTTATTACTTCTTCTGGAGGGGAAATGAGTAGAATACCTGCACCAAATCCTTCTTTTGATGAAGAGCCATCGAAATGCATCTTCCACACCTTGTTTTGTTGACCAATCATTGGTTTCTCTCTGTGTTGGTTGACTGATATTTCAGGTTCATCATCATCTAAATGAAAAACAGACGAACCAATCCCATCCTCGACAACATAAATGGGGTGATTGCTTGGGTTCTGATGATCACTGACTATGTGGGCTAACCTTACCTCTCTGTATAGCCTCCTGTGCTCACCACCAAACATAGGAATGGTGGCATATGTGAGGTCCATTTGCAATGATCCTCCAACCTTCTTAGCCCAAATTTTGGATAAGATCATGCCAAACTTTGGGGGGATGTCAGCCACCACAATGTCCATCACTACACTCTTCATGGGTAATTTTTCTAGAGAAACCACCATATCCTTTATCAATCCTAGGAATTTTACTTTCTTAGAATCAAAGGAGTACATGTCTTGGTAAGTCTTGGTAATCTCCAGACCTAGTTCTTCCATAACAACTTTGGGCATGACAATGTGAGAGGCTCCTGAGTCCATAAGATAGTTGTGTAGGATCTTATCATGGACATTCAGAGATATATAGAAAGGAGGAGAAGCATCAGAGCCATCCTCAATGTCTGGACCCACAGTAATGGCCGTGGTTTTCATCCTGTAGACTAATGACCTCAGAAGATACACTAGAAGGAGTTGGTTGCATAACTTTCATGATGGATTTCTTGAAAGGTTCATTTTTTAACAATTCTATCAAAGGGACAAGAATCTTGATTTTTCTCAGCTCATGTTCCAGGCTGAAAGAGGTTGGTGACTTATCATCTTCCTTTGTTTTAGGGGCAAGATTTTTTTATAGTGGAGATGACTGAGTTTTAGATGGCATACCTTTATTTGGATTTGGCTTGGGAGGAGCTTCTACTTGTTTTCTTTGATCAGAGGTAGTGGCTTTGGAAGCTCCATTTCTCATCCTCAAATCATATTTCTTCTTGGTTTGACCTTGAATAAATCCCTCCTCCCCTATCTGATCATCAAATTGATTTGATAATTGAGCTACCTCATATTCTTGATGTGTTAAATGACTGGTAAAATAATCTGTCTCATTGAAAAGCACAGAAGTATCATCCACAACATCATTGTCTGCATCTATATCCTCAATCTGATTGTTTTGGAAAGGGGGCACTACCCTTTTATCATCAACATTTCTCCTTTCTCTCTACATTACTTGAGGAGCGTCATTAGGCCTTCTGAATTGGTTCTGATTTCTATTACCAGCCCCTTGAAAAGTTTTGTTTGGTTGTTTGGATTCCCATTTTAGCTTATCTATCTCAGAAGTTAGATCCTTCAAATTCTTAGTCATCTCCTCAAGTTTGGGATCAGATGTAGTTGGGTTAGATGAGGCAGGGGCATCCTCTCTCTATTTTTTCTTCTCTTTATCAGACCTAGTCTTCAATATGTCTGATGCCAAAATATTAGATTCAACCTCAATGGTTGCTTCATGCATGGACAACAATGTGGTTGACCTTCTCTCTCTTAGGAGGAGGGAGAATTATTCATCAAATGCATTATCATAAGTAATCTTGGCATAGGCCTTAGTTGGTTTGATTTCATCTAGGATTCTACCATATATTTTATTGAATCTCTTGGTGAAGTCCGAAATAGATTCACCATTCTTTCTCTTTAGAGCCCCAAATTCAATGATGTAATATAGATAATCTCTCCTATCTCCCCATTTCTTTATGAAAGCTTCGTCCAACGCCTCAATATCGACAAAGGAGGTTGGAGGAAGACTCCTGAACCATTTTCTGACCTCCCCATCCAAACTCTGTACAAACAACCTCATCCACACATCTGAATAATCAATGTTAAAGTTGTCTGCAAAGATGTAAAAGGCTGCCAGATGTTCTTCAACAGTTATTTCACCTTCCCCATTATATCTTGGTAGGTATTTCATGTAATTTGTGGTTGGGAGTGCATGTAAAAATACAAGTATCACTAAGGGTGCATATATGTGATGCAGGAGCATCACCCACAACAAGCAAGCATGGGATAAGCGCAAACGCATTTTGGCACATGATGAATTATTTGAAATGTTTTGAAGTTGATACACCAAACATAAGTGAAATAGTTAAGAAAGGGTGTACTTTCAAATTGTAAACAGATCTTGAGCAATCCGCTCTCATCTGTAGTAGGTAGAAACATTTATGGGTAGTAAATGTAAGTAGGTAGCTTTGAATTGCAGATTTGAATTGCAGATTAGACAGTTTTAGGAACGGAGGGAAAACTGACTATAGACACCCTCATCTTGTATCATTTGTAACATTAGCATGATCAATCAAGCATAGAGCACAAAGAGGAGAAGAAGCAGAGAACTATATTTGAAAACACCCACGTACAGAAGTCTTGAATTAATACATGAAGCTTTGATTCAGACTTATGGTGTTGTGATATTCTCTGTGTATGTATGTTGAATGCTATGCTTATAGCCACTTTACTCTTTCTGTTATGCATTTTCTATTACTCTATGTATGAATGATTTCTTGTTGAATGTTTGAAATCTGAGAGAGAGAGTAAGGAATGAGTTTCAATTGTTTCTCAACCTGAGTGAGTAAAATTCCTGCAAGGAGTGCAGTGCAGTTTGTCCATAAGGAGTGCATTGACAAGGGTTTAGAGTTTTTATCTCTGAAAGCTCAGGAGTGATAACATTGTTCTCATTCTCGTAGAAGTGCAAGTTAAGCACAGGTGTTGTGCAAGGTGTACATAGGCCGGGTGAAGTCTCAGAGTTATAATCTGAGTGAAATTGTTGAAGGACTGTTGTCGCACGAAGTGCACAGAGTCGAAGAGGTTCAAATACTAGAGCATATTTGAAGAAGTGCCGCAAGGAGTGCGCGCAGGAGTTATCCCCAGAGTACTTGAGGATTTTCAAGAAAGCTCAGGAGGGATAGAGTCTTCGAAGTTGTCGAAGAGAAGCTAAGAGGGCTAGTGCCTTGAAGTGTTGAACGGAGGTGTAGCGAAGTTGTTTTGCAGGTGGACACGTTTCGTGAAGGAATACCTTGTTCATTTCGCAGGAGTTGTCAAGGAGGCATTGGACGGTCGAAATTCTCCGAGGAGAATTTGCGAAGTTCCGAGAGCCGTCATATCGTTCAGAGGAGCAGGGAAGTTACGACAAGTATTCTTCAAGTGCAAGCTCAGGAGAGATTGGACCGTAGGATCCAAGTCGACAGGAGTCATTGGATCACTCGTGAATTCTCACTTCGGGGATTCGCAAGTTGAAGGATCGAAAATCTTGCAACAAGATTCACGAAATCGTGAAGTGCGAAGTCCCGACAGGGCGAGAAGTTCCATTGTGGGGCCAACATTAATAATGTGTCAGAATTCGCCATTTCGGCATTTCGGAGGATAGGAGCTCGAGATATCTGTTCCGAGATTCCTGAAATCGCGAGATGCGATATAAGTACGGAGAAAGGACGTCGTCAACCGTTTCGGCGGATCGGCATTTCGGGTTTGCACAGTTGGAGAGTCGAGACTTTTGTCGCGAAAGTCCCGAAGTCGCGAGTTACGATAAGGAGTATCGAGGAGTTCAGGATCTCGACACTTCGGGTGTTGGGATACAAAGGAGGCAGCACTTGGGGAGCGAAGTCACGAAGTGTTGAAGCAGGGTATGAGGTACATGTGGAAGAACCACAAGGTGGGCCCGTGTGATAGACAGGCGGACACGTGTCACCAGGAGGAAAGGAATCAACACTTTGTTGACTTCTCGCGTCTTAGGGATTCATGGGATAAGAGCACGGGAACTCGACGCTACAAATCGCGAAGTGGCGTGTTGTGAGAAGTGCGAAGGGAAGGTCAACCCTCGTTGACTTTCAAGTCTCAGAGGTTCACATGGAAAATGCACGGAGGCTCAACCCTTCGACTTGCGAAGTCACGAAGTCGCGACGAGAGCTAGCACTTAGCCTAGCCAATGGTCACGCGCAGAGGGCGCCGACAGAAGGGAGCTATACCCATTTCAGGATCTCGGGTATCGCGAGATTGGGAAGGAAGAGTCAGGAGTTTAGACTCGCGAACCCGTGAGATTGCGAGTTGCGACAAGCACCTTTGGGATTGGGCCTTGGTTATAGCACTGTAGTCGCTTGGAGGAGGTGGAGCTCGTGCCTAGTGTTGTTCGCACAGGGGAGCTTCCCGAAGGACATGTGGACCGATAATTTGTGATTCTAGGAGGGAATCGAAAGAGTCGATTTGGCTCAAAGGAGATAAAGAACGATCATGTAGTGGACCTTGACCCGAGGGTCAATAGAGGGTTGGGGGTCTGCATCAATTTGGCAGCAATAATGGCATCCATCATGTTAACAGCCATGGCTTGAAAAATTGGAATCTGCAAATTTATGGGGGATACAGAATTGGATGCAGGACTGAATGTTGAAGTGGAATCAGGAGTAGGAGATGTCTGAGCCCCGTTGGAATTATGATTCTCAAGGCTAGAAAATTCAAGATGCTTGTGATGATGGTTTGAAGTATTCTCTTGGTGTGCAGGTTTTCCCTTGAGGGGGGAAATGTATCTCTGAGCTACAATATATTTCCTTAGTTACCTTTCTAGCTCAAATCCTACTGTGTTATTCTCAGGGTTACAATCAGCCTTCTTGGCTTCGCTATTTTCAGATTTGGATCTGTTGAATCCCTTTCTAGGTGCCATTATTTCTTCTTAAGGTTTTACTCAGTGAAGTTGCCAGGTGAAAGATGGCAGTCTGTCTGTGTCTGGTATTTGTTCACCATCAAAGGTCAGAGCTAACCAATGTTGTTCTCCCAGGGAAATATATTTCGTTACTCTGTTCCCCATCAATGGTGCCAGAAGATGTTGGTCCTAAGGTCTGCACCTGACTGCTAAAGAGCAAAGCTAGGCCACCTATCAGTTTAGAATTCTTGCTTCTTTTAACTTTTTGTTGGTTGGTCAGAGGGTTATTTTATCAAGAAAAAGGCAAGGTTGGGTTGGCAGAACAATATGGATGAGGGCCCTCCTTGGCTAATGGCACACTAATGATAGATCAGTGAAATAATATAAAATAGAGAGAAACAACAAACTACTCAATGAATAATCTGCTGCAAGAAGTTCAATACTTAAAATATCATTTCAAGACATCAAACATATATCAAAACACAGTAACTCCCACTGGTTGCAGAAAACAAATCTTCACCAAAGCATTAGTTGTTTTACAGGTTGCATATCAGTAAAAATAAGTCATACAATAGATGAAAGGAAATGAAATGTACATTGCACAAATAAAAAATTGTATTCAAGATAAGAATGAAAACACATGAGGAGTTGAATGAAACATTGTCATCAAGAGTATGTTCACTAGGTAGAGATATTTAATCCATGCATAAAACGGGTCTAACTAGTATGTTGTATTGATATTCTTTCCTCAAAAATTTGACCCTTACAATATCCAAAAACTCACTATTTAAAAGAGTTCAAGAGGCTCTCATCCTTAGGGGACTGAGACCTCGATCTAGGGAGATTTTCGTAAAGAAAAATATTAACTTCACTAAGATACCAAAATTAAACAACAAGAGTGGTTCTTATCACACACAGAAGTCCACTCTTGCATCTAATCTAGGAAAATGTTGGACCTAATCAAATAACAACTACTATTGTCTCTGCGATAGAACTGATGCATGTGCTGGAGGAACTGAGTGGCTAAAAATAGGCCTCAGAGTGACAGAGAAGAGCTTTGTGTTGAACAACGACATGTCTGCGAGCTGTTGGAGTGCTTGATATTTTAGAAGCCAAGCGCACTCTTTACTGACCCCGTCAGCTGCCATCTGTATCTGTGAAATGCTTTCGCTGGAATGGTTGTCGGCCCATCAGACATGAGGGGATACGTGGAGGTGAGCATCCAATCGGGAGACGGGATGAATGGACGTGAGGGTAAATGACGTGTAGTGAGGGATACAAGTGGCGCATAGGGAGAGGAAGAGTATATAGGTTGGGAAGTGAGTGAAGAACAGGTGGCGAAAGGCGAGAGAGGGTAGTATTGAGAAACAACCCAGGAGGAACTCGGAGGGGGGTGCAGGCGATAAGCAGATTAGAGAGGGAGGGTCTAAGTTCTTGAGGAGCCACCACGTTAGGTAGGGCCCACGGTGGGAAAACCACTTGCTTGGACCCCCCCCCCCACCATTAAAGGTAGAATGGTCGGGGGGCGTCCGAGCTGTGACAAGGACCGTTGATCTGGAGAGGTGGGTCATCGCCAATGGAGATCAGCATGGGGTTTAACGGAGTACAAGTGTCGGGTGGTGAGAGGAGCGAGAGTAGTGAGTGGGATGAGGGGAGATGACGTGTGAGGTGACGCGGTCATCTGACGTCATTCAAGCATGTGATTTTGGGAGTTGTTGAGGGTGGTTTGGATCTAGACTGCCTTTGGGCCCGCAACCCCCCACAAGCTGCCACGTACCCTTCCAACGAAACCATGGTTTAAATAGCAAGACTGCTTTGGAAAATTAGCGTCCGGGCAGTTTGCTTCCCCACAGTGAACTATAGTCGTCGATCTGATTACGATCCGAGATCTAGGTGACATTTACCTGTTGCAAGGATCGACGGTTCTCGTTGACCTGGGATCAATGGTCCAGATTCACTTTGGAGTTTCGTGCTTTGGGTGTTTTGAATATGAAACATGAAACATCTCCCGGAGGAAAACGCTCGAAGTGGATGATCTTCTTACACGTGTCTCCGTTGATGTATGGTCGTGATTTGTTCCAGGTTTTCGGCACTTCAGGCTTCGGGTGTTTCAAATGTTTGTGCTTGGAAAAATACCGAAGTGAAAATCACCGAAGTAAATGATCTGTCGCCGCGTGTCATGATCGATGAATGGTCCAGATTTGATTCGGGACTTCAGGATTTCAGGCTTCGGGTCTTCAGAAATTTTTGGATGTGAAGTATGCCAATCTCCCGAAGGGAAATTGCCGAAGTGATTAGCTAGCACTCATCACTAATTAACTCGAGCTTAAGCCGTGTTAAATACTTCGGGGGTTCGGGACTTTTGATGACTCTTGGTGTTAAACTCCACACAATTCTGCACCCCCGCATGGACAACAGTCGTTGATATGATTTTCTAGGTGGATCTTTACCGTTGAAAATTACCCTATTCATTTCAGCAATCCTGGCCTGAAAATGACCATTCTAGATGGTTGCGTTTGTCAACGGGTGTTTCCTGCATATATAAAAAGGCTTGGTCGACTTGTGGTGAGATGGATCAATGGAAAATATGATGACAAGTAATTTGAACCAAATCCAACATATATTTCATCTTTCAAGAAAAATAGAACAGAAACATGCAAAGACTCAAACCAGGAAAAATGAATAAGAACCAAGTCACTTAGTAACGGGAAGATGACTTAACCAACCAGAAGAGTAAAATTTGATGACAGCATAGGGAAAAAGAGAAAAGAGGCAGGGGATGCAGACCTAGGTTACAACATAATGAATAGATTTTTAGTATTTAAATGACTTTATGAAATTCGATTCCCGCTCTTTTTTTAATTGTTTAAAAAAATCGCGCTTTTTTTCTTAACTTTTTCTACACTACAATGCATTCATGTAAGACGCAATGGTTCCCTCCACATTATATAATTGCAACCATTTTCCTCTTCTTGTTTTTAGTTTCTTCTAATATTTTCAGTTTCTTCTAATATTTCCTTGCACGATAAACCAAATCTTATATGTTTTTAAAATTTTAGACAATATTGATTTTCAAGAGTTAGAAACATTATTAAATAGGAACTTTATTAAATGGGATAATTTGGAATAACACACAAAAACAATTTTGTATGTCTAACCACTTGTTATTTGTATGGATATTAATGTCTAAAATGTTTCAACAACCCCTTCAAAGTATCTTGAAATCATCCCTATGTAGGAAAATGGTAGTTTTGAGATTTTCAATATTGTTTATTCAATATTTGAAGATGTTCAAATATATATAATTTAATTTAAGTGAATTTAAGTGAATGTATCTAGTTTAAATAAATGTTTTTTTTTACAGTTTGTAACTTACAATCCCTTTATATTTAAAAGGATTACAAGTTCAAACACTTAAATTTAAATGAAAATTATATAACATTCCTCCACATTATTTTATTGGATGTTTATGTTAATCAAATATTCATTTTACATTATTTTATTGGATGTCTATATTAATTAAATATTCATTTATATGTGTTTCATTATTTTATTTGATGTGTTTTATTATTTTATTTTATTTAATATTTTTGTTGAAAAAAATAAACATTGTTAAGATAAGAATAAATTCTCACAAGTTCCAAGTGAAACTGGGTTTTGGTCAATTTTCATAGGATGAAAGAGTGTCACCTTTGTGACACTAAGAAGGTTGAATATGAAAGGTTGAAGGTTGAAGGTTGAAGATTGTCCAACCTATACTCATATTAGATCTCATTTTCAAAATATTTGCCACACTACCAACCTTCCTAACCTCTTAACTCAACAAAAGTATGTTCCTAACCTCTTAACTCAACAAAAGTATGGTGATGTTGGAAAGCTTCTCTTAATGTTTTTCAAGCACAAAAACAAAATTCTAAAGAATAGCAAGTAATCACTTACCCTCTTAAGGTCCTATAAGTGGATATGTATTTTATTATTTTATTTTATTTAATATTTTTGTTGATTTATATTTATATATTCAAATTATTTTATTTTATTTAATATATTTGTTGATTTATATTTATATATTCAAATTTGTAATATTATGTATGGAAATATGTTAATTTTATTATAATAACAATAATAATTAATTTAAATTTAATTTAAATAATTACGTCCAAAGGCGTATACCTATTGGAGATGGGCACAATTAATCAACTTTTAATCTAAAATTCTAATCTAATGGAGATGGGCACAATTAATCAACTTTTAATCTAAAATTCTAATCTGGTGGCTAACAATTGAAGATGCTGGCATATTCTTAGTCATCCTCCCAAATCAATGAATGTGATTTACTCTTCATAACTTCCTTGTATTTTTGAATGCATCAGTTAACCTATTTACTTTTTAACATTTACCTAATCATATTAAGAAATTACTGTACCACGATTTTTACAATTTGAAGAAAAAAATAAACAGATCTGCAAAGAAAATAAAAAACAGCATGACTATGTGAGATTCATGTTGCCATAGTGTTTTCAAAATTCCCCCCATGACTACGTGAGATTCATGCTGCCATGGTGTTTTCAAAATTCCCCGCATGACTACGTGAGATTCATGCTGCCATGGAAGGCCTACATTGAGTCAAGAGGGAAACCACAAATGCAAATTTTTTCTATGAAAATTTAAATGAATCAAAAGGAAATATTCCACCTATGACCAACAATTTTATGCAATAATTCATGCTTTCAAAAAGTGGAGGTATTACTTGCTATCAAAGAATTTTTTTGTTCATTACTCATCAAGAACTTAAATTTATTAATAGTCAAGTGAGGTTGAACCAAAGGCACATAAAGTGGGTAGAGTTATTGTAGAGTTACTCATTTATGTTAAAGAACAAATAAAAAAGATCAAATGGAGTTGCAAACAATTTGAGCAAGAGGATTTATTTTTTGACTACCATGTTGGTGGAAGTGGTAGGATAGGAGATTATAAAAAAGTTGTATGAAGAAGATGTAGATTTTGTAATGTGTTTAGGTGGAGTCCTTTGTTGTATCACTTGCATCTTTGTTGTATCACTTGCATTGGAAAATATCTAGATGCATTGAATTTAATTAATTGTCTATCAAGGTTAATTTCTTGAATGTGATGTTTTAGAATGTCTTTTATTTGTTTTTATGATTTTGAATCAATATTCAATTCAATTTTAGTCACCTTAAGTCATGTTGATGTTGTTGTGTACATTTTTCAATATGATTATTTGAGTGACCTTTACTTCTATATTTAAGTTAAATATTTGTTTGTAAAATTATAATACACGATAACACTCCCTCAAGGAAACTAGGGTGGATGGAATTTTTTCAATATTCTATGGTAAATAATATAATACGTTTGAGTAAATCAAGAAACATATAAGACATAAATGAAAAGAAAAATTGTGTTTTACTCAACATTGTTTCTTACATACATGATATTTTCTATGATAGATAAGAAAACATAAAACTATTTAATGACCTATTGTGTGAACTTACCTATGACATGGACATTGTTTGGAGACCATGTTATTTTTTTTCAACAGAAAATTTCTCGTTATATTTACTTATATAATTGTGATCAAAACATAAATTTACAACTGAAGAAACACCTCAAGATACACAGATATAGAAGATAGAGAATAGCACGTAGGTTGTAGCATAAGAGGCATGAATCCCCAGAACCAAAAAAACTATCACCACAAAAAAGCACAGATCCCAGAAGATTTTCCTAGAGTTATCTACTAAGACTACAGAAAGAGTAGAATATTAGCAAAAAGGAGAAAGAAGAAAAATTTCCCCAAAGAAAACTAGAAGAGACTTAAGTATAAGGTGGGACCCTCATTTCCACCTTTCCATTGATTGTAAGCTATTTTCCCTTCTTGCAATCGAAGAGCCTGCTTGGATAATCAATCTACCTCCTTATTACTTTCTTTGTAAATGCGTGAAAAAAATATTAAGCTCAAAGATTTGTTGAGGTCTCTAATTCTTTCCTTCCAGCAGTCCAGAGAAATAACCTACAAATTCCCTTTGTTGTTTATCCAGTCTATGAAAAATTTTGAGTCTTTGAATACTTGTAATTCCGAGATGTATAGTCGAGAAGCCAGAGTTAAGGTTTCCCATATACCCAGAATTTCTACCCTTGTGTTTGTACCTGGTCCACAATTGAAAGTCTGATTGAATGTCGTATGTTCATTTATCCTTAGCACCCCTCAAGCGCCATTTTTTTGGCCATTTAATTGAGCTTCACCATCAAACCATCATGTTGTCATGGATTCCTTTTGCAGGAGCTTTAAGGATCTGATCACTTGAAATTTCACCTTATCAATGTGACTGCCAACTCCTCCAAGAGATCTACAGACCACTGATTATATAAAAGGGCTTCCATTTTCGAAAATGACCTTGTTTCGTTCCAACCAAACATACCAATTGATAATGGCAGGCAGAGTAGGATACATAGATTTATGTTTATTCCATCTTTCAAAGAAATCTATCACTGTGGGTCCATCCCAGAAAAATGTAGTTAAAAGAGCACTTTTAACCCTTTCCCACACTTTTTTAGTAAAGGGGCAATTTACCATCAAGTGAAGTACAATGTCCATCTTCTTTAGGCACAGATGGCAGATGTTGGGCCTAGCCTACCCTTCGCGTTGAAGGTTGTCCCATGTAAGTGTTTTGTTTTCCATAGTTAACCAAATGAAGAGTTTTATTTTGAGAGCACAATCCCAGGTCCATAGTTTCTTTCTCCAACCACCAATACTTTGTTGCCAAATTTTTTAGGCTAAGGCATAATAGAGATTTTTTACAGTTAGTATGCTCAAATTGTCACCCCTTGTCCATCTCATCTCATTCGGTCTATCATGTAATTGTACACCAGATCCCATCAAGGACCTTCGGTATAATTCCCATTCTAAAGCTTGTTCTCCTATAAGACCTATGACATCACTTTCTAACCAAGAAGAGCATATCGTTCCTGGTCAGATGGATCTGCTAGCCTGATAAAGATAGTGTACATTTCTTTGATTTAGTGAGGCTAAAATATCTTGTGATAGAAAGGAGTCTTTACCCATGACCAGAATCAAATAATTTCCTATTAAAATTGAATGTCCAAATCTAGGACTCCAGCTTAACCAATGTATCAAAAGATGTAAATACTTTAGAAGGTTCCTCCAGGTCTGAGAAGCCTGAGTCATTTGTTTTGTAGTTGATCTAAGCTAGGTAGAAACCGAGCAGAAGGGGAGATATTTGTCTTTGATAACTCGATGCCATATGCCATCCTTCATCAGATGTAACACCTTATTTCCCCCAGTCTGTAAACATAACTATATTGGCCAAGTATTGTGGCAAACTCAGAAATGTGAATGTGTGATGTGAATGGACCTTGCGAAAAAGGTCGATGAATGTGAATAATACTATGAATATATATATTACAAGACTGTTGAGAGGGGATGTGATGAAAAAGAGACCACGATGGCTGAAGAAAGGTGGTGGAAGGCACCTGGAATGGTGGCGTTAATTTCCACCGAAACCAATACTGTATTTGGACTTCACTGGCTCAGAGAACCAAGAGAGGCTCGCTGGCCCCAAATTAAATGACTCACCAGGTTGGTAGGTAAAGGGCTCCTCATGAGTAATGAGGGATGGGGGTGAACCACCCATTTGTAGAGTCCTCAGACCTGACCACCGCGAGGAAAATCATGCCACACACAACCTCACCAAAAGGAGAAAAGGTAGGAGGAGTGTGCGATCAGGGGGCAGACGCGAGGGAAAGAGGAAAAGGAGAACTCTGGAAAAATACAGAGTGAGTGATAGCAAAGAAGAAGCAGAGTAACATTCGTTCTCGGTCACTGGCGAACAGAGACTCGGTCTCGCAGCATCATGGTCTCATCTCGGGGGTGGCTAGTGGTAAATCCATTAGGAGTTGTTGAGCCTACAATTGGGTGGAAACAAGCACCCCTCTCAGCAGTTGCATAACCTATGGTGTTTTTCTAATAAGTGTTATATCTTGCATCTTGAAATTTATATGCTGACATGTATGCTCATAGTCTGTGCAATTTATGAATGGTTTGAGTATAAGACTGTCTGTGTGATATTTTGACCAAAAATGGTGGTTGCATGCTTATAATGGAAAGACTACATATGGCTTATATTTTATAAATAGTTATATATATATGTATACCAATCTAATTCAGACTTCAAGTTCGTTCTCTAGAAATCTATACCCTTATCCGTCTCAGGTAATACCCTGGATAGATCTCCCCATAGAGACACCCTTCTTGCAAAGCTTACCAAGAACCTGAAAAAGGATTTGAAGGTGCAAGTCTTAGTAATCCTGCACGAGGAAGAATGATCCTCTTAAAACCCCGATGCACTCTGTGGCAGAAAGGGAGAGATCTGGACCATTGGTTTTCCACGTCCAGGGAGCAGTAGGAGAGTGCACAGCGCAGGACATATCTGAACCGTCAGATCTTAGTTAGAAAAATCGACAGCCATTGGATCTGTCAGGAGATGCATGAGGGTAAAGCCTTCTTGAACAGAGGCGAAAGTCCCGAAAGAGGAGTTGGTATCGGGATTTCCGAGGTCTCGTTGACAAGATATTGGGACACTCCATGGTGGAAGTCCCGAAATAGATCTGGACCATCTGATTAAGGGAGGCCACGTGTCGCGAGATCACCCATCTCGGGATTTCAAACTTCGGGATTTCGGAGGTCTCGTTGAC
>SNQJ01S0041345.1:51507-74052 GCA_010110895.2 Picea sitchensis | reverse complement strand
CCTTGGGGAAGTTGAGGATTTTCCTCCTTCAGTTGAGGATCTTCCCTAAGATCATGGCTGGACTAGGGATTCAAATCCAACTACCTTCCAAGAATTAAAAGATCCTTCCCCCATTCATCTCAACAAATTAACTACTGCCCAGAATAGGTAGCGCTCCCTCAAAAGGGCACTCAGAGCATTATAACACTCCCTAGTAGTGTATAGGGGAGCACCATCACTCCTGAGGATAGGAGCTCTCCTGCAAAAGGGTTGATGCAGCGCTATAACGCTCCCTGATGGCTTATGGGGGAGAGCCAGCACTCCTGAGATAGTTATAAGGGAGCGCTCCCCTCCAAAAACTCAGTTTTTTGGGTGCTTTCAGATGGCAAAAGGTTCATAAGCCTATTGACTCATTTCTCCTCTTCCAAAGCAAATGTTTGAGGTGTTTCAAGTGTCCTTCTCATGTCGTTATAGGCACAACATAGGCATCATGGCAGTATGCTTTCTTTGACACTTGCGACACTTGTGAGAAAAATGCGACACTTGCGACACTTATAATGACGACACTTGCGACACTATCAAAGTGAGTATTTTTGATGTGTAACAAACATCATTAAACCAATTAATCCTCTTCAATAAATAAACACAACACAAAACTCTCAAGTTCCTAAAATAAAATCGACACATCTACAAGAGTAATGAATTTAAAAAATCTCACCTCCATATATTTTTGCTAAATAAATTTTGTGTTTCTCTACTTTATGATTCAATATGTACTTCACCCACATGATATTATTCCTTGATCCATTCAATATGGAATCTACCATGTTAATAACTAGTACCATGATTTTGCTTATTTTCCATAGGGAACTCCTTATAGATTACTCTACAAATCAAGAAGTACCGCCCCCAAAATTAATCACCATTATGCACAAGTCTACCACCTTCTCATAACCTTCCCATATCTTCGATAGATAAGCTATTTCTCCACCCACATCAATGCTAGGAAAACCAATTATAAATATATCATTAGTGAACCTGTAAGCAATAGCAACTAAAGTGGGTGTAAATCCAAAATTTTGCAACATTTTCACCTAATACTTAATTTCCACTGTCTTTTTATCAACATTTCCAGATTGTACAAATGTTCCAGTTCTAAATTTCCTTCTAATAAGATACATGTTTATATCAATATATGCATCTTATAGGATCTATTGTCTATGTCTCTCACAATACCCTCTCGTAGCTATTGTCTTCTCCTCACCACTTGACCTTCATAGTGAACATGCATGTAGATGAGACATCAAATATGATGCCTCATCTATAGAGATTTGAGTATCTTATGTTCCATTGTCGGAAAATGAACAATAGTGCAAGAAATAAGCTCCAAATTTGACATGTCACTATAAGTATCCACCATATATGATGGTTTGGAGTTGTGGGGAGTTCATTCTCAATGACCTTATTTTTCAGTCTCCTGTAAAATTTAAATAAATGAGATTGACTACAAAAAAAATGAAATTTCTGACACTTTACAGAAGGTAATAATATTTTTTTCAAGAAGAAGGCATTTTTCTACTAGTAGCTTAAGTGTGCTATAATTTATATCAATATACGATAAATATCAGGCTATAAGATATATGAAACTATAGAAATAAGAGGTAATTATGTAAATACAAAATGCACCAACTTCAAGCATGAAAGACAATAGCAAGAAAAGGAGTTGGAACATCTAAATGGATCGATACACTGTAGACATCTGGAAGAGTGAATTGTTTGACTCTTTTCAGAGCTGCACAACAAATCAGTTTCCAAAACAATTAGAAAACTTGCTTCTTTGATTGTGGCCCTATCCCAAAATAATTTTGAAAGTTGGAATCTTTCAAGTTGAGTTGAATGAAATAAAAGGATGCTATCAATAACTGATTTTGTTTTCTATTTGAATATTCATCTTTTATATCATCGTACTAAGTCTTAATCATCCAAGGTGATAATCGAATGTGGAGAGAAGTTGAGATTGGGTAGTGGAGTCTAGAGAGATTGTTGTATATGTTAAAGAAGAGAGAAATGTATTGCATCTCTGAAAGTGCATATCACTTGCATTCATAGATAGTGTGCAATGCAATGTCTCACCCCATCTCCTTCCATGCTAAAATACATAGTATGTATGCTTTTTCCCTCTTTCTCTATGCCTCCATGCAATGTGATGTGAGAGGGAAATAAAATTGTCCTAATTTCCCAGTTTTGAGAGTTTTTTTTGTAGAAGACAAGGAAATTTTCTATCACATAGTTCCTTCATGTAATAGTAGTGCCATGTAAATTCCAAATCCATCTTTTTAGAACCTTTGAAAACGTGAGTGTGTGATGCAAAATCGTTGTTTAGTCTTTCCTTCAATATATTGCTTTGTTGATAGTTTTCTTTTCCTTCTAGTGTGCTTAATCTCGTAAGCAAATTCACAAAGAAATTCCAACCATCTTTCTTTCCTGACATTTAAGTTTGGTCAATCAAATAAATACTTCAAGTTGTTAAGAGAAATTTTGAATTCAAATATATTTCTCATTGAGTAGCGCCGCCACATTTTCAAAGAATGCATGACTACAACAAGTTTGTAACATAGATTTTCTCATATTTTTTTTATTTATGTGACTCAACATACTACATAATTTTCTTGCAATAGAATCACACAACTTCCTTCAATGCATGCATTAGTGCACACAACAAAAACATTGTCTAGGTATGCAATTTTCATAATTGGTGACTTGTGAGAATCTTTTTCAGTTGCTAAAAGGTTTCCTCACAATCCTAGGGCCATTCAAACTTCAACTCTTTCTTTTGAAAATCAGTAATTGGGTATGCAATTTTGGAAAGTACCTCTATAAATCTCTAGTAATAACCAGCAATAACTGGGAATATCTCTTTTCCATTACATTTATTGAAGTGGGTAGTTCCTTGAACATAATGTGACCCAAATAATGAATTTGCTTCTAATAAAAGTCACACTTGCTTAGTTTTGTATACAAATTATGCTCTCTCAATACTTGTAAACCATCCTTGGGTGATTATCATGTTCGTATTCCACTACCCTTGAATTTCCGTATTCACAAATGCAATCAAAAGTCTTGTCATAGAAATTAAGTTTAAATCGATGTGCTTCCAACCAATGCATGACAATGAGGGCATCATAAGAACCAAGTGGGGAAATATTCAAATTTTCATGTGAAAGGAGTCCATTGAACTCCTATGGATAAGTATCCCCCATTTCACTAATCTTTCTCTTGGTTCTTGTGACTAGATAGACTATCCATGTTTTACCATGCTTTCACTTCTTAAGAGCACAAGTTGCAACAAATTTAGGAGTAACATAATTGTGATTAGTTCTTGAATCAATTAGAATTTAAATGGATTGCTTAACAATCTTACAATCAACTTCAACCATTGTTGATTATTCATCTACTTGGAAATCTTCTAATGCAACATAAATTTGAGGAATAGATCATGCACATAGTAGTGGCCTCCTAAATGTTATGAACATTCACGGTGTTGTCATTTTGATGAGGGTAATTTTTATACATGTGGTATTCTCCACATCCCCAACATTGAATGTGTTGCCTTGGCCTCTTTTCCAAAAATTCCATAGGCTTGTTCCCACTTCAAGTCAATCGATTTTGTTGGAATATCCTTGGTTGTTTTTTAAAGTGAGGAGGCTTGAACCCTTTCTTCCTTTGGTCAAGCTTCACTATTTTCTTATCCTTCCATGTCTTTTGGAATTTTGGTTTTCTTTTGTTCTATTCATTGCAGTACTTACCCTTTCTAAATTCCTCTTCAAGTGTCTAAGGCTCATCAAATTCAATTATGTCCCTATAGGATTGAAGAAATCCACTTAAGAAACATAGAATTTTACCTTCTCATCTCCAATATATTTGACATACCTCAAAATTTCCAAGAATTTATTTAAATATTCATTCATGGTCATTTACCTAAATTTCAGCTCATGGAATTCACACACTTTACCTTGATAATAATGACTAGAGAGGTATTGCTATTGGTGTGGCCACAACAAACCCCCTTTCATTTTGCTTTTATAAGTGAAAGCAAAAGACCCCCTCCTAAAATTTGAACTCTAATGCATAATCCTCTACTACTATGAGCTTAATAATTATTCTTTACCTACCTTGAGAAAGTTGGGGGTTTGGATCTTTATTGATGATTGTCTTTGATGAAGGTTTGTTAATAGTTTTGATATTATACTTTCAAATGTTCTTCATAATGCTTTTTGACTTATGATGCTTTGTGGATATTTGTATCAATGAAATTGACCAGTTATTTGTATGATGTATGCTTCTTATTTCTTTTTTATTTATTTGTATGCATTATTCTCAAAGTTCCAAAAGTGTATATTTTATTATTTATTTTCAAGCCAAGATATTCTATTTTATTTCTTATTTTTTATTTTTATCTATTATTTTATTTATTCCATTTTGTTTTTTTTTATTCATTTTTAATTTTATTTTTTATTATAATTCCATTCCCCCCCAAAAAAAATTCCATTGGGCTTTATGTATAGGGCTTTACTATTCGGGATTTCCCCCTTAGAACATGCTTACCACATTTTCTGAAATCCCATCATTTTCGAATACTCCCCCTTCTAAGAATTATTTTATTATATTTTGGGAATGAACCTCATCGGAGCTCACCTATCAGACTTCACCTCATCGTACATGAGCCTTCCCAACCATCAGGCTTCGACCTATCGGATTTCTCACCTACCACCTATCACCTATCGAGCTTAAGCTATTGGTCTTCCTCACCGATCACTTATCACGATTTCATTTTAATTTTTCTTAAGTCCGACCATCGGGAACCTGATCATCAAGAATGAACCTTCGGACATGAGCTTTCCCAAGGAATTCAAGTCAGTAAATGTCTGAATTTACCAACACTTACTGTTCATTAATTTTTCGGAGTTTGAACACGGGTTTTCCACACATGGGTATTTTTCAGGATGGGCCGAATTTACCAACACTTACCGTCCATTAATTTTTGGATTCCAACCATTGGGTTGGGTTTTCCACACATGCTCATTTTTTGATATGGGATATTTAATTATTTTTATTTGGATTCCGGATTATTATTTTATTTTTTTAATGTACATGATTATTTTATTTTATTTCTTTTTTTTTCCATTTTCCCTCTAGTTTATGGGTTAAAATATCTAAAGGGCCCCAAATTTCTATGCCCTCCTCTAGTTCCAAATACAAACTAGGGGGGATATAAACCATTAAAAATCACTTCTCGCATTGCATGCATGTGGGATAATTATTTAGACTTTGAGATCGACCCCACGTTGAGATCGATGGCCACTGAGCGTTGATTTCAAACAATCATATCTTGAGCTCTGGGAATCCAAAACAGGATCAGGATAGCTCGTTATAAATATATCGAAGAGGAGAATAGGTTAGAATATGAATTTGAGCCATATTGACAATAGAAATGCCAAAAAAAATCAGGAAGAAGGGAGGCGTGAATTTGAATGAAAGAGGGATTATGAATTGTTCAGCGGGACATATCTCGAGCTCTCAGCAATCTAATCAGGGGTGGGATGGATCATTGGAAAGATGAAGCAGACAAGAAGAATATGGAAGAATAGTATTCATCAAATTGACACCAGAAGCACCAAGAAAAAATCGAGGAACAAAAGAGGATACAACTGAGCAGAGTCAATGATATTTCCAATAAATATCACTCATGAACAACCTATAGAGCGAGACTGACTACCGAGGAGTCTTTTTAAATTTTGTTGATAATGCTTGTATATTCATTAACAAAAATGTATGGGAATTTCAAGTCATTTAATGACACAAAATAAGCAAGTTGAAGAGATGTAATTGTTGGTTGTTACAAAATGTGAAAGGTCTTCCTTGTTTTATAAAAAGGAAGACCATTCATTGTAAACAAGGAATAAAGAGTAGAAGGAAATATGGTAACCATAAAAAAAATTCACTTGCATATGGGATTACTCTACATGTGTAATTGGATTTTATGGTTTCTTTGATAGCATCTCATATGAACTATTTATTTAAGTTATTTGAAATGTATGGTTACTAATGAATATAGCGGTAATGTTACAGGTTGAGTCTGTAACTATTTGTGATTTAATCTGCAACATTATTGTTTTAACATATTATTAATCGACATGAACTATTTAAGCAATTAAGACATTATGTCATGTTGTGTTCATTCTATAGATTTGCTCCTATGCAGGATAGGCTAGAAATAGTTAGAGTAGATAGTTCACATTTGCTTTAATCGGATTAGATTTAGGATTCGTTAGAATTATTTTGGGGGACAATTTATTGTATTCTCCTCTTTTTATTCTAATTCTTAGTGGTAATCAAGCCCGCATACTAGTCGAAATTTTTCATCCCAAATGAGAGCGAGTCTAGATGGAACTCGCCATCTGGAATTTTCCCTTACATGCTTGATAGGCTATTTGGACCCATCAATAGAAATGAAGCTAGAAGGAGGGCCAAATGAAAAGTTGAGTCTGTGGAATCGTTCTTATTAATCATTTTTATTTATTAATGGTTCCTTCCCATGTCCCTTTATGGAGATGTATTTTTGGTTCTGTATGTCTTAAAACTCCTAGAAAGATACTTGATCTCTTGTCTTAAATTAAATTTGATGGGGAGGGTGAAACATCTGCATCTGAACATATTTTTCAGTTCTAGAAAAAAAAAATCGCATAATATCTCTCATGAAGGTGCCATTTCCAAGTTGTTCACTCTCACTTTTGCAGGTCAAGCCAAGATTTGGTTTGAGACTTTTTCGCTCGCCTCTATTCACACATGGGAGCAGTTTATGCATGATTTTTTGTGTGCTTTTGAGAATTATAATTATGGTGAATTGTGTGTAGAAATATCATATCTTACGAAGAACAAAGATGAATCTCTTAAAGACTTTATTATTATATTTATGCATCTTTTCTAAAGATTTCCTTTGGATGCTAGGCCCTCTATTATCGATTTGATTATCCATTTAATTTCTCTTACTAATGAAACCAATCAATCGGAGGATGAAGAATAAGAATCATGCCTTAAGGCTCATTTTCATGTTGAGTTGGATTCACATGCACATTCTGAAAATACTAATGAATTGGTTGAACATCATATGTTTGGACCTTTCTTTACTCTTGGGGACATAGATCATAGTGAACACATGTTTATGCAAGAATCATACGTACCCTCCCACCATTCTGTTCCTACTTTCTCTCCTTGTGATGAAAAAGAAGCCTCTTGTGTAGTAAATTTGAGTTCATATTTTTTGTAACTGACCAAGAGGAGGGATTTTCTACTGATAACGGGGCACTTTGGATCACACTAATGGTTATGACAGGTTCCCATTATCATATCTCATAGTTTCCATCGTAGGAAAGACAGGAGCAAGCTATCGAGCAAGACATGAATATTAATTAGTATATGAATATTAATTAGTATATTAATGAAGAAAATTTGGACATGCATGACATGAAACCTTCCTCAGAAATGGATAAAGTGGAATTGATTTTTTCCAATCTAAGTTGTTCTATTGTTATAATCTCTCCTAGTTTAACTGAGATATATCAAGAAGCTTTTCCTATAGTTGTTGGATTATTTATTGAACCTTCTTGTTCTGAAAATTCTTGTGATTTGCTCCTCTCTTCTAACCATGAGTATGCTTTGAAAGATATTTCAGATTCTCATATTTTGTAGGAGCCAAACAACAACGTCGATCATTTCACTCAAGGAGAAGAGAGGCTTTTCATTCCCTTAATTCTTCACTTATTATTTTTTGTATCATGGTCTTTTTAATGGTTTGATATTGTAGGAAGGCACCCATTACCCTATTCAAATAAACTTTGTAGAGTCGACCCTTTTTGAAGTAATTGATGGTGGTAATGTGCATATGGAAGAAAGAGAGGATAAGGCCTCTTCCCATGAACTTAGTAATTTTATGTCTTATCAACAGTTTTCATGGGATGAAGGAAATGTTGTCACATATGTATATAATACCATGTATTCTTCTATTTCATCTTCATTTTTTATTAATAGAGAGTCTTCTTGTTCAAGTATCCCTTTGTTTGATATTGCTGATGTCAGTGGATTACACCATTGTCTTACATATATGCCTTATACCATGGTGGGTGCTAGTCCATGTATTGATCCAGGTGGATATTGGTGGCCACCCACCTATTCCAACTGGCTCCTCTTGACAGTTTTTAGTTCAGCACGTTCTTCGGTACTTCTTTGTAATTGTGGGTTCTACACTTCCCAGGCTGTCTAAATCCCTACACATATTCCAGGTGGATATTGGTGGCCTCCCACCTAATCCAACTGGCTTATTTTGTATGTTTTCATGTCAGCACATCTTGTTGTACTTCCAGGGCTGTTTTGGGGCCCTAAACATTTTGTTTGGCTCGTGATAGTCAAACTGTAGAGAGAGTTAGATTTTGATGGTGTAATGTGTAGTTATCTAAAATACCTTTCCAACGAGCTATCACACGCCTATAACGGAGGTCGTATGCAAAAGTTATGACCCTGGGAAGTTGAGGTACTAACTTACCCATAGGGGCCCACATAAATTTTGGTGTTTCATCTCCTAAGGTTAGGTTTTTGGATGTCTAGGGTTTTGGCATTCATGAGTAATATCAAAAAGGCCTCTGGAGCCTCATTGTAATCATTCTACTCAGACGAATGCACGTAGCAGCCACATCTCTTCTCAGAGATAGCTACCACCATTTGAGCAAGTGTTTTAGTTTTGTAGTTTTACAGTTTCAACCTATTTCATTTATTCAATAGAAGATATTGTTCACTGGATATCTGTGTATTCTTCATATCTCTGTGTTTATTTAATTCAGTCTGTTAATCATTTTGTTCCTCTCCTAAATCCAGATCAGTGGTATTAGAGCACTCTTCTCTTCATTTATTTTTCTTCGTGCATGTCCCTGACAAGATCTTGGTACAAGAAGTTGGGACTCGAACCAATCGATTCATTGCAAGATAGGTCACGCCGATCCCGAAAAAAACCCATGGGGACAAAAAGAAAGTTGATGGAGCAGAAGATCCTTTTAAAATGTTTCTCGAGGAAGCCCTTGCATGACAAAGGAATGAAATGATGGAAAACTTTGCACAAATCCTTTGACGGTTTCCCACAAAAGAAGCATCTTCATCAAGTATCCATGCAACCCCCTTCATGGTACAAGTAAGATTTGATATTCCATTATTTGAAGGACTAGTAGATGCAGATGTCGTAGATAAATGGTTGAATCGGCTCGAAGGGTATTTTTCGGTCCATAATTTTTCCAATAGGGAAAGGATTACTTTTGCACTCCTCAATGTCATCCCCCATGTTAAGGGATGGTGGTATACTTACTCTAAGCAAAGGGCCATAGAGGGATATGAAATATTTTTGGTTTCCCCTACATGGGATTCCTTCCAAGATGCCATTAAAGAACAATACTACCCCTTTGGAATATATGAGGATCAGTACACCCAATGGACCACCCTGCGTCAAGAAAGGGACCAGACAGTACCAGATTTCACCAATATTTTCCACACCCTACGCACCCAATTGGGTATCAAAGACTCTAAGCGACATCTGGTGCTCAAATATCACGGTTTTTTGCATAGATACATTCAAACAAAAATGGATTTTCAGGACATCGCCTCATTGGGTATGGATTATAGATATGTTGTCAAGATCGAGCAGAAATTTAAGTAGAAGAAGCGAGAATTTGGATCTACAAACCCCTCATAGCCGAAGCAGGGAAAAGATGGCCCCAACTTGCACGGAAAGGGACAGAGAAAATATGGCCACTCTCAAGACAACCATTCCAAGTCGCAACACAAGAAGGGTAATGAAAATACAAAGAAGGACATGGGAAAATGGTGTGAATACCATAAAATCCCTTGGCACAACACTGAAGAATGTCTCTCCAAGCAGCCACTTATGGCCGAGTTGAAGGCATCCGAGTACGAGGATGATTCTGACTATGAATAAAATCCATAAGGAGGGAAGCAGATTATCGATGTTGAACCCAGTGCCACTACCGCTACCACCAAAATACAGCTAAGAAAACTAGAAGAATCAAAGGAAGGGGAACACCTTTTTCACTCACATATGTGGGTAAAGGGGGCTCCGCTTCATTTCATTGTCGATAGCGACAGTTAGAAGAACCTAATCTTAGTAGAGGTCATCAAGCGATTGGACCTGCCGACGACACCGCACCCGCATCCCTACACCATAGGTTGGCCTCACCAAGGAAGCGATCTTTGTGTCAACCAACAGTGTCATCTACCCTATGGAATCAAGCCTTTCAAAGATGAGGTATTGTGTGATATTGCTCCCCTTGAAGTTTGTGATGTTATTTTAGGACAACCATATTTGTGGAAGCATCATGATGTGTATGAGTCTAGACCCTACAGTATGCCAGAGGTAGCGTCGTCTACCACTATTTATTTAATCTCTTCTAAGCAATGCAATAAGGTCATTTCACAGATCAGGAAGTTCCTCTTCTTTATGATCCGTGCTCACAGTAAGCAGAAGGTCACTGCCACATCAGTGGCCTCTACACAAATCCTCTCTTTGTAGAATAAGCAAGTGGACAGGATCGTGGAAGAGTATAGAGATATCTTCTCCTCACCCACCGAGGTATCGATGCACTGCCAAGTCTAGCATCCAATTGATCTGACCCCTGATGCACCTCTGACTAATGGACCAATCTATCGTCGCTCATTGATGGAAAATGATGAAATCAAGCATTATATCTAAAAGCTTCTTCAAAAGGGGAACATCACACCCAACTCCTCCCCTTGCAGAAGCCCGATTGTACTGGTGTAGAAAAAGGACAAGACCTAGAGACTCTGCATCGATTACAGAGCATTAAATAAAATCATTTTCAGGAACCAGTACCTAATTCCCAGGATTGATGACCTTCTTGACCAACTCAAGGGGGAAAAGTTCTTTAGCAAGATTGACCTAAATTCTAGCTACCACCAAGTTCCCATCGAGCCAATTGATATATGGAAGACAACTTTCAAATCTAAAGAAGGTCTCTTCAAATGGTTGGTCATGCCCTTTGGCTTAACAAATGCACCAACCACTTTCATGAGGTTTATGGATGATGTATTGAGACCCCTTACCAATTATTTTGTGGTGGTATATTTGGATGACATCCCCATCTTCAATGGAACTTGGGAGAAGCACATGCAGCATATTCAACAAGTTTTAAGCACTCTACGGCAGCACAAGCTATATGCCAACTTGGAAAAATGATCCTTTGCCATGAACATGATCCAATAGTTGGGCTACATTGTTGATGAGCATGGGATACATGTTCATTCATATAATATCCAAGTCATCTATGATTGGCAAGCCCTGACCACACTAATTGAGCTTTCAAGATTCTTGGGACTAGCCAACTTCTACCGATGGTTCATGTTGGGATTCTCCCATATTGCATTGGCCCTCAGCCAAGTGACCAAGGGCAGTGGCAGGGAAAATTTCATGTGGGGGAAGGAACAACAACAATCATTCGATGATTTGAAGCATCGTTTGTGCTCAACTCCAATACTCTCCTTGCCTGATCTACAACAATCGTTCAAGATTGACTTTGATGCATCTGACTATGTTGTAGGCACATTTCTCACTCAAAACGGTCATATGGTGGCATACCAGAGTGAGACACTCTCAGATACTGTCCGAAATTACCCCACCTATGACAAGGAAATCTATTCCATTGTACAAGCTTGTCGTCAATGGAAAAAATACATTATGGAAAAGGAGACAATCATCCACATTGATCACAAGCCTTTGCAGTTCATATAGACATAGGGGTAATTGAAAAATGACTGCCATCAGAAGTGGTCCACCTACCTACAACAGTTCCCTCTCAACATCAAGTATAAGACATAGAGCTCAAATCGTCTCCCTGACTGCCTCAGTCGATCTCTCGTTGTTGCACTCACCATTGTTCTCCATTATTGTGGACATGAGGCATCTGAGTGGCCCCAACTTTATCAGCAAAATATGGACTTTGCCACCACCTATCAGCTCTTGGGTACATGTGCACCTCTCATCAATTTTCACATTCAAGATGGATTGTTATGCCATCCGGGCCATCTCTGTGTTCATGCAAGCGAGCGTGCAAAGAAGATTTGGGAAGCCCACTACAGTCAGATGGTAGGACATTTTGGCCTGGAGAAAATTGTGGTTGTTCTACAAAAACATTTTTATTGGCCAAAACTTCGACAGGACATCAACAAGTATATCAGATCTTGCACTGCCTGTGCCATGGCCAATTCATCCATCAAGAAGCAAGGCTTATACACCCCTCTTCATACTTCCGAGAAGCCTTTGGAATCCATCTCCATGGATTACATGTCTAGCCTTCCATCCACCAAGCACGACAATGATTGTGTATTTGTGGTCATTGATCGGTTTTCTAACATGGCCATCCTCACAGCCTACAGGAAGAATATCACAGTGGCATATACTGCCAAGCTCTTCTTCGAACGAGTGTGGGTCCATTTTAGGTTACCACTGACCATCATCTTTGATTGGGACATCAGGTTCCTTAGCACATTTTGGTTGAGTCTCTAGTCATTGTTGGACACCAAGCTCACTAAATCCACTTCTTTCCACCCCCAAATAGGCTTCCAAACAAAGATCATCAATCAAATGATTGTGCACATCCTGTGCATGTACAACTCTAAGCATCTGCGTACATGGGATGAGAGTCTCCCCTATGTTTAATATAGTTGTAATAGGGCTCTTCATATCTCCATTGGCCATAGCCCATTTCAAGTGGGGTTGGGATTCCAACTCTTGGGTCCCATTGATGTTGCACTACCTCTTGCCACCACACAGATAGATTCTTTCCATGTTCAGTCTAAGACTGACAAAGCCACCAAATTCATTGAGAGGATTCAACATATCTGCGAATAGGTCCATGAGAGGGTACCACGCTAGTTTCAAGCTGGACACAAAGCATGGTTACATTTTCAGAAGAAGCGTCTTATAGGTCCCCATCGAAAGCTTTGCCCACTTCGCTATGGGCCTTACACTATCACCAAGGCTGTGGGTAGCAATGCTTTTGAGCTCAACACTCCACCCTTCCTTGGTTTTCACCTAGTGTTCAATGTGGACCTCCTTCAGCCATATTTTCCACCATTATTGGACACCTCTGAGATCGCATAACAACTAACACCAACAAAATTCAACCATGACTACATGGAACAAGCATCCACCGATCAGATATTGAACACACGGGTCAAGGGAACTCGTCAGAAGAGGATATAGCTTTATCGGGTCATCAAGGCAGGGCGGCTCCTACACCAAGGAAAGTGGCTCACCTGGGGCCAAATTCAGTAGAAGTTTCCTCACCTGATGGGGGAAATCAATGTAATGGATACCATTGATTCCTAAGGGGGCGTATTGATCCAGGTGGATATTGGTGGCCACCCACCTTTTCCAACTGGCTCCTCTTGACAATTTTTAGTTCAACATGTTCTTCTGTATTTATTTGTAATTGTGGGTTCTACACTTATGGGATTGTATGAAGCCCTACACATATTCTAGGTGGATATTGGCAGCTTCCCACCCAATCCAACTAGCTTATTTTGTATGTTTTCATGTCAGCACATCTTGTTGTACTTCCAGGGCCGTTTTGGGGCCCTAAACATTTTTTTTTGTCTCACCGCGGTCAAACTATAGACAGAGTTAGATTTTTGACAACATAATGTGTACTTCTCTAAAATACCTTCTCAACGGGCTATCACACGCCTAGAACAGAGGTCGTATGCAAAAGTTACGACCCCAGGAAGTTGAGGTACCAACTTACCCATAGGGGCCCATATAACTTTTGGCATTTCATATCCTAGGGTTAGGTTTTTGGATGTCTAGGGTTTTGACATTCATGGGTAATATCAAAAAGGCTTGTGGAGCCTCATTGTAATCATTTTTCTCAGACGGATGCACATAGCAGTGGCATCTCTTCTCAGAGATAGCTACCACCATTCGAGCAAGTGTTTCAGTTATGCAGTTTTACAGTTTCATCCTATTTCATTTATTCAATAGAAGATATTGTTCACTGGATATATGTGTGTTATTCATATCTCTATATTTATTGTATTCAGTATGTTAATCAGTTCGTTCCGCTCCTAAATCTGGATCATGTATATAATTGATTCCACTAATTTATCTCAATTTTATGGTTGCTTGAAGTATGAGCTTAGGGAGGCTTGTCAAGACTACCAGGCACTTTAGTCTACACTGATGGTTATGTCAAGTCCTCATTTTTTGTCTTGTCTTATGGAATTACCAAGTATATCAGCATAAAGATTCTCTCACCAAATGCACTTCATGTGGATTCTATACATGGTTTTCATTTGGTATGTTACTTTCTCGTAAACTCCCTCCATCAATTCTATGATAGTCATGCCAGATTTTATGACAAAATTGAAGCATGGTTGGAGGGATCTTACTCAGCTAAATTTCCCATGAGTTATCACTATGACATCTTTAATATGGTGGATCGAGTTTTTCATGTTTTAATTTTTCGTACTTTTAGTCTATTTTTACTCCAAGTTATGTTGCTATTTTTTTTTATGAACATGTGTTTGTGAGATTAGAATTACATGGATGGCTACATTAGCATTATGACTTCATATACTTCATCTTCAACCAATGTAGTGTAGGATAAGAGTATGATAGAATAGGCTAGTGTATTTTCTTTGCATAGTTCAGTTTTGGTTTCTAGTTTTTAATTAGTTTTCTTTTTGCCTTTTTTTCTTTTTTCTTTTTTATGACTATTGGTTGAATAGTAAATTGATTTCTCAGAGGAGATGGAAAAAATGGAAGGCTTCCATGCTCATTTTTTCCCTTGAATGGATTTTTGAGTAAAAACTTATTTTTGATATGGGAAATTTTGTTTTGTCTTATTCTCAAAAATTTCTATGTGTTGTAGTAAGTTTCAAATCACTGATTCTATTCATGTTCAACGTGTCAAATCTTTTTACATGAATTTTGTCATCTTACAAGTAGAATCTTTTAAATAAAGAATGCTATGTAGTTCCTTTTGTGGTGAAAATGAGCACTCAAAGTTGTTCAATATTCATATTAACATGATTCTAACTGGAAGATTTGTCTTGATTGAGTTTCTTTTGAGTTTTGATCTTGTTGTCCAATGCACAATAAACGAAGTTTTGAGTGTTAAATTTCTATCCATCTGAAATTAAACCCACTCCAATTCCCTTTAGTTCCTTTGGATGGCAATTTTTGGAGTTATGCAGGTGGATGCCTACCCAATCATTGTTTTCATTGGTTACTTTTAGCCAACGTGATTTTCAGTGTAGAGTTAGCATAGAGAGCTCAATTGTTTTTTTTTTTCTTTTTGAGTTATTTCATTGCAACATCCTTAGTTTTAATTTCTGGCTTTTGGTTGAACATATCTTATGCTTTATTTAGTTATTCTTTCAAGGATGAGTTTTCCTTTAGTCTTGCAGCTTGCTTGATTCAAGGAGGGTTGGTTATCAGCCCTGAAGCCCTCACTACACTAATGGATATATGTGCTTCGCCTCCTCCAAGTAATGTGAATAAGCTTACACATAAGAAAAGGTTGTATGTTAGATATGATGAATGGTATTTCATGAGTTTACACGTATTAGTAGTAGTCAATTACACCTGGCATTGAACTATAACAATACACCTAGTTATGTAAGCTCAATACCATAAGCTATATAAGAGGTATAATAATATAAGGGTAATTATAGGAAGGAGATAAACATAGATAGTTGGAACCATTGAACGTATAGGTTATGTAATTATAAGTATAATACTCTATTGGAATCACAAACAGCTTAAGCTAGTATCATAGTGATGGAATAGTAATGGTATTATTCAAGTTTCTTCTTAAACATTGAGTGTTTTTTTGGGTGCATTGTTACAATTAAACATATGTATTGCATGGAATACTCAACATTGTAATCTTTTTAAACCATCTTGACAAGCAATATCTATTAAGTATGCATGCTTTTATTATGGCCTACTTTTCTTATTGCAATCACAACATTTGGTTTATCTTTTATTAAACTATTTTACAGATTTATGTGTTGAACTATTTTGTAGTTATGGTTGTACATGTTGAATCTCCGTGCATTGTTTTAGATTGGCATATTTTTGCATCAACCTATTTTACAATTTTGGTTGTACATGTTAAATCTTTGTGCATTGTTTTAGATGGCACATTTATGCGTTAACTTATTTTACAGTTTTGGTCGTACATGTTAAATCTTTGTGCATTGTTTTAGACCAACACGATTCCTTGTGCAAAACACATAAATATAGTAGCAATGAGGACATAAAATTCTCATGGACGTTTCAGACATGCTTTTTTTCTAAAAAAACATTCTTCTTGTGCCTAGGTTGGTTATCATCGCGAGTTAGGCTATAATTATGCAACATTTTTAATCAATTAACTCACCAAAGTTTAGTAGCTATACTCTCATAAGATATATAAATAAGTGTGCATATTCGTGTCTTATACTCTTCTCTTGTAGGTGTTTGCATAACAAAATCACAATTACATGGTCAATATAAATAAGGAAATTGTAATTTTTCGCAACTATGTTGAAATTGTAATTTTTGCAACTAGGTTGAATATTTTTCCTAACTTTATAAGTTTAGTTGTGTAGTGGTTTGTTGTGTTGAGAAGTTTCACTATGTANTGCATTGTTTTAGATTGGCATATTTTTGCATCAACCTATTTTACAATTTTGGTTGTACATGTTAAATCTTTGTGCATTGTTTTAGATGGCACATTTATGCGTTAACTTATTTTACAGTTTTGGTCGTACATGTTAAATCTTTGTGCATTGTTTTAGACCAACACGATTCCTTGTGCAAAACACATAAATATAGTAGCAATGAGGACATAAAATTCTCATGGACGTTTCAGACATGCTTTTTTTCTAAAAAAACATTCTTCTTGTGCCTAGGTTGGTTATCATCGCGAGTTAGGCTATAATTATGCAACATTTTTAATCAATTAACTCACCAAAGTTTAGTAGCTATACTCTCATAAGATATATAAATAAGTGTGCATATTCGTGTCTTATACTCTTCTCTTGTAGGTGTTTGCATAACAAAATCACAATTACATGGTCAATATAAATAAGGAAATTGTAATTTTTCGCAACTATGTTGAAATTGTAATTTTTGCAACTAGGTTGAATATTTTTCCTAACTTTATAAGTTTAGTTGTGTAGTGGTTTGTTGTGTTGAGAAGTTTCACTATGTAGTCTGATGCTCTTAGTTTTGTTTAAATAAACATATATGATAAAAGTTTAGCTAATATACTCAATTTATTGGAGAGTTTGGTAAAACCTGGAATTTTTTTTGAATTGCCCTAGTTATTTATCTTGTTGGGTGTTTTTTATCATCTATTCAACCCTATTGTAAATTAAAGACTTTATCAGGCATACAACTTGAGTGGACCTAATGGTTAAGAACATGGGTTTTCTCCTCAGAAGTCACATGTTCAATTCTGGAGGGGGTTAGGGTATCTACATGTGAGCAAGATATTATTTGTGGGTATTTATGTGGCACTGGAAAGGTACTAGAACTCTCACTCACACTTTTGGGCTAGAGAGTGGGATAAATTGTATTTCTTGGACGAGTCCCAATGCCCAAAAAAATTCCTCATAAGAACAAGCCTTCTCGGGCATCGCCTCTAAATAAATATAGCTTTATTTCACCAAAATCTATATTTTATCTCAACTATGAGCATCCAAAGCCTTCTTGTGCATTATCCTGAAAAAAAAATAGATTTATTTCTCTACAAACAAAACTTTACCTCAACGCTAAGCATCTTAGACTTCTACTTAATTTTTACGTCAACTCTAAGTAGCTCAAACCTTCTTGGGAATTATCCCTAAAGAAAGATGACTTCAATTCTCTAGAAACTAAATTTCACCTCAACTCTTAACATCTTAGACTTTTTCCTACCAAGCAAGAGACTCTAGATAGATAAATATAAGTTGAAATAATTCAATTTACCATCATATTCTATTTATTCTTTCTCTACATTCATAATTTTGATATAACACTCGATAAAGAGAATGTTATGGATGGGTGTATGTATCATGAAATTTTCAAAGAAAGCATGGATGTAGAACTCAAAACCAACACTAAAAGTTAGACATTGCTACAAATATTGTTTAATAACCTCAAAACCATTCATGGCAAACAAAAGTTTCCTTCATAACTAAGCATTCAGGTTTCAAAATCCTTCAATTTGAGTTCACAAACTCCATTAATTTAAGTCCACGCACTCTGTGGAGCGGGTGGAAACTATGATGTTTTTAATGAGAACCATGACGTTTTCAAAATTTTAGGTAGAAAAGTTGTTACTTCAAAGTTATCAGTGGAAATTTTACATGGTAAATATCCATCATGGAAGAAAATAGATTTTTAAATTTGTAAAAACTACTCCAAGATACCAAACATAGTATATCGTATAGAAAAATGAAAACAATAATATATTAATATAATTTATAATTTATGTGTATGATAGTCATGGGATATCAATGAAGTCGTTGGAAGTTATGGGTGATTTACAATAACTTCAAATATAATTTTGTGTGGATAAAAATCATACACTGAATATTTGGAGATGTGCAAAGAATAATTATATGGTATATACACACGAGTGGTGTTGTCTCAAACACACCATGTATACTAGACATAGATGATGTTTGGTATGGAATTCGGCGATATAACTCTGTGCACCCAATATCATGTCATGTCATGGAACAACCATATCCATGCCCTTGCCACTAAAGTCCACATAGATTGATTTCACATAACTATGTAATATATGATATAATCTACAATGCAAAATCATAACAAGTGACTATATAGCCACCAATGCAAACCACAAAATCATAGCAAGAAACTATAATACATATATGTGGCCACTAATGCAAACCAAAGAAATTCGGGTACATATATGTAGCCACCAATGCAATGCATGCAATCGTAAGGACCATCCACTTAGAAAAATAACAATAAATATATGTCACCAGCATACCCCCTAAACAGGAAATGGGAATGTCTAAGTAATGGAAGGGAGGTGTGCACTATATTATTTTTAAATGGAAAAATATTAGAAGCAAAGTTAGATACATTTTTATATAAATTTTTAGAAAGCACAATAGATATTGACATATAAATGAAAAGAAGTAGGAAGGAGGATATAAGAGAGGTTTTATGTAGGCAATTTTTTGTGGGTTTTTTTACAAACACGCATAGCATCATGGTATGGCACTAGAATAAACACATGTTTTTTGAAATATCTTGAATTGGTAAAACATAGCATAAAAATGTGTTGTAGATATATTAAGAAACAACTTGTAAATGGAGAGTAGAAAAAACATTGTAAGAAAAAAGAGGAATATGTGACATATGGAGTACAAAGACATGGAGTACATAGAACATAGTTATGGAGTACATTCGCAGATGGAGTACGTAGGGCTATTAATGTATTTTAAAGAAGTTTATTGATTTGAGAAGAGTTAAAATGAGTTATATTGACAAAGCATCTAAGTGAGATTTTTCTTTCTTTATTAGTGCAACGAATGCACTATCTTTCATTTTTGCATAACATTCAAAAGAGAAAGAGGGTGAGATGAGAAAAGGGTGAGACACACAAACCTGCTAATGATTTGTCGCATGATATTGTTGTGAAGTTTAAGCCTTGTCATTCAAACTTTCCAATGTCGATGGTTTCCTTGCGTAGTGTTAAGCCTTGGGATTATGTATAGTCAATGCCCATTCCATCTTGAGTGGGATTGGTTTCTTGTTGACATGCTATATGGGTGGGATTAGCACTTTTTTTGGTTGATATGTTCCTATGGTGGACCGATATATGTATCGAACTCCACAAAAACATATGTTATCAAGTTTGAAGGGCCCGATCCCTGTGTCTAGGCAATTTGGGTGACCATTCTCAGTGCTCCATTAATCAATCATGCTTGGATCCACAAATTGCATGCCAACATAATGCATTGGCCAATACATAACAAGATTTTTTAATCCAATTGGTGGGCATCATCTTCCTCGGAGACACCGGGACTAAGACATTATGTGATGTTCCATGTTAATGGCGTGTTCAACAACTTTAGCATTTGTCTATTGTGTTGGGAGACCAAAATATTTGTTGCAAATAGGTGTACGTCTACATTAGAGGCTTTTCATTCTATTGTATACAATGATGTATTTGGTCGGGACTGGAGGATCTCCCAATCTTGTTGTAGCAAATACTTTGTGTTCTTGATGTCTCTCAACAAGCGGTAAAAATGGAACTTGTTATGCATCTTGACCCTATTGGTGGAAGATTATTTGTAAGGTTACAACAGTGGGGAAGGAATTCCACGAAGATTTGCTTGGTGTTTCCATTGCACACATAGGTGTGTCCATAACTAGTGGCAGTTGTCCTAAATCATTGACAATAATTATAGAGAAATGACCAAATGGGAAATTTTTGTTTTCTAGAAATGCTTCTTGTAGACGAATTTCAATTTGCAAAAATAATTTAGGCCCTATGAAGCTCATCTTATCAATGAAAACATAACGGATATGTTTCATCTCTTCCTGAAAAACTGCCAATGTTTGTGCTTGTAAAGGTTGGACGTCTTTTATTGGAATCTTAAGTGTTGCATGCATAGTGGTTGCTTGTATGTTGAAATTTGAAACTCTAGTGAGGGGGAGAAGTAGTATTGGACTATGTCCATAGGGAAAACAAAGAAGCTTTAATGCAACTGATAAGGTAATATTTTCTAGTCTGAATTGTTCCTTGGATGATCATCATTAGGGTTTCTGTGAATTTTTTTTATGAATGTTGCAATATTATGTCGAATGCTTGACATTGTTTGTGTGACAATGTATTAGCACATGGACTGACATGTTGGTCCCTATGTAGGACATCCATACAAGCTTGGTTAGTTTCAATGAACTTTGGTGCAAAACTAAGAATTTCTTCTAAAACTTCTGGGTTGTCCCAACAATAGTTGCTGTCAAAGTTACAGATTCCAAGAATGTCAATCTCATTGAATTCTATATTGGCAGAGGGGATCAATATTGATAGCAATTATCGCTCATTTATCTCCACTTCAAGGTGCACCTATGTATCATTGTCTTCAACTTCATCTAGTGGTGTTTCTTAATTTGTTACAAGGGCGCTATTGTCCACATGCCATGCATGGTAGGTTGTTTTTATGTTCTCCCAATTTTGTATGATTGTATCTTTTGATAGGATTATGTCACTTGTGAAGTTATGAAATGGTTTGTATAGTAGAAACTCACTCTGGCAGAAGTCTTCGAAGGTATTGGAATATATCTCAGGAATGATCGTAAATCATTTCCAAACGAGGACAATTATCGGGGACTGTCTTCGTCTCCACATGTTATTTTTCGGTGGTGATTATATGACCAATATTTTACGATTTCAGTGAAAGGGAGAGGATGAAGGAAAGGTGGGTGATTAACATAAGCATCAATGAAGCTAGATCTAGATAAGAAATAATGTGTATTCTAGTAGACTTGGTGAAATATTTGGCAGCCAACATTTAGTGTGATGAATAGATAATTACATGTGATAAGGGGGATCTTCTGCGACATATGGCATGTTTATTGGGTGCCTATACCTCGATCAACAATATATTATGTGTGAAAGTGTAACACACCCAACCCCTAGGTTCTCTTTTAAGGGGTGGGGTATCAAAATTTTGTTTCCCTTAACTCTCTCTAGGTTCCCCTTTCTCCAAAGTGCAGGTTCTTCCAAACCCGCGTGCTCTTTCCTGGCCCCTTTGAAGGATTTGAACAGTAGGCACTAGCTTTCCATGCTAGTCCTTCATATGACCTCAGGTTGTTCCCAAGCGCCAACTCAAAGGGCGCTTCGAAGCTTCGGGCTCCGGGTGTTCTCGACACACCTAACTCTGAATCTGTCGAACTTCGAGCTCATGAACACCCATGAACCAGATCTACAGTCAACACTTCTTTCACAACCAACGACTGAGATTTACTCCAGGACTTCAGTGTTCGGGAGTTTTGAACACTCCAAATACCTCTTTCCTCTAAAATTCTCTGTACCCAGAGTTACAGATCGATCTCCACGTGTTTTCCCCGATCAACGGTCGATATTCGTCCTTTGCCCCACTTCAGGAAACTTGCAATCAACGCTCCTGTGTGTTCTTTCTTTCAGAGTACCAATCCTCTAAAGTAACAGATCTCACGCCACACAACCTATTCCAATGGATGGTTCTAATGAACTCCTATGCTATGGCCTTCAGGATTTCTCGTGCCTTTTGATCCGGATTATTTTCAGCACGAAATGAGAGCGGAGATATAATAAATAAATGCACAGAGATATTGCAGATATGAAATAATATAACAGAAATGTATCAGAGATGAAACCATAAACATAGATATACAGTAATACACAATTTCTATTAATGAAAGAAATGTACAGAGAC
>SNQJ01S0041345.1:8543-46660 GCA_010110895.2 Picea sitchensis | reverse complement strand
GGCCGTGGATTCACGCGCTCTTTTCTGGACCGTCTAGATCTGCGTAAATATTATCACCGATTCCGGACCACCCCCCTTGGTTAAAAGCATAACACTAGGGGGGGGTACGGAATGCTTTGTGAACCGTTGATCTAAGCGCCGTGATCTGGACCATTGGAAAGTGAATGTAACATAAATCATGAGTGGAGAAATATGAGCTTGGGAAAAACTTAGGATAAAGCATTTTATGGGTTTTTCTTCAAATTTCAAAGGGATACCACTATGGGGTTTAGAACAAACTATTCTTAGGCATTTGGGACATGGTGTAACATCTTTATTAATTTGTTTTCATGGGGGGGGGTGAAACAAATGAAACAACTAACCTACATGCTAATCCTATCTCCCTAGGACAATTAACCCAGATTAAACTGTTGGGTTAAGAAATTACTCTACCTAAGGGCTATCTGACCAGGATTAGACAGTCTTGTCAAATTGATTCACTAATCTAACCTAAGGGCTATCTGACCAGGATTAGACAGTCTGGTCAGATTTATTCACTAATCTAACAACATTAAATTTAAAAAGGACTTGGCCATGCTTGAAAGGTATGGCCAAGTCATTGTTATTGCATGGGGCTTTTCTTTTCAATTCTTTTATGCCCTCTTTTACTTTTCTTTCCTTTTTCCTTTTTCTTTTATTTTTCTTTTTCCTTTCTTTTTCTTTTTCTTTTCACAAATTATTTGAAGAATGAAATATCATTTGTCATCAAGTCACTAGATACAGATAATATCCAAGTCATCAGCTGATTTCCATAATTTATGGGGTGATAACACCACCATATGACCATTCTGAGTGAGAATTGTGCCTGCAACATAGTCAAATGCATCAGTGTCAATCTTGAATGATTGTTGTAGATCGGGCTAGGAGAGTATTGGAGATGAGCACAAATGATGCTTCAAAACATCGAATGTTCATTGTTTTTCCTTCCCCTAGATGAAATTTTCCTTGCCACTACCCTTGGTCACTTGGCCGAGGTCCCATACAATATGGGAGAATCCCAACACGAACCGTCGGTAGAAGTTGGCTAGTCCCAATAAGCTTCGAAGCTCGATTAGTTTGGTCGGGGCTGGCCAGTCACATATGACTTGGATATTAGCTGGATGAATATGTATCCCATGATCATCAACATTGTAGCCCAACTTTTGGACCATGTTCATGCCAAAGGAGCATTTTTCCAAGTTGGCATATAGCTTGTGCTACCGCAGAGTGCTCAAAACTTGCTGAATATGTCGCATGTGATCCTCCCAATTTATATTGAAGACTGGGATGTAATCCAAATATACCACCACAAAATAGTTGGTGAGGGGTCTAAATACATCATCCATCAACCTCATGAAAGTGGTTGGTGCATTTGTTAAGCCAAAGTGCATGACCAACCATTAGAAGAGACCTTCTTTAGTTTTGAAAGTTGTCTTCTATATATCAGTTGGCTCAATGGGAAGTTGGTCTTAGCTAGACTTTAGGTCAATCTTGTTGAAGAACTTTTCCCCCTTGAGTTGGTCAAGAAGGTCATCAATCCTGGGAATTGGGTACCGGTTCCTGACGGTGATTTTATTTAATGCTCTGTAATCAATGTAGAGTCTCCAGGTCCTGTCCTTTTTCTGCACCAGTACAATGGGGCTTCCGCAAGGGGAGGAGTTAGGTGTGATGTTCCCCTTTTGAAGAAGCTTTTGGATCTGATTCTTGATTTTGTCATTTTCCATCAACGAGCAACGATAGACTGGTCCATTAGTTAGAGGTGCACCGGGGGTCAGATCAATTGGATTCTTGACTTGGCAGTGTGTCGGTACCCCGGTGGGTGAGGAGAATATGTCTTTGTACTCTTCCACGATATCGTCCACTTGCTTATGCTACAAAGAGAGGCTTTGTGTAGAGGCCACATATGTGGCAGTGACCTGCTTACTGTGAGCACGGATCACAAAGAAGAGGAACTTCTCGATCTATGAAATGACCTTACTGCATTGCTTAGAAGAGATTAAAGAAATGGCGATAGACGACGCTACCTCTGGCATCCTGTACAATTGTCTACCCAAAGTAATAATAACACTGCAGGGTCTAGACTCATACACATCATGACGCTTCCACAAATATGGTTGTCCTAAAAGAACATCACAAACTTCAAGGGGAGAAATATCACACAATACCTCGTCTTTGAAAGGCTTGATTCCATGGGGTAGACAACACTGTTGGTTGACACAAAGATCGCTTCCTTGGCGAAGCCAGCTGATGGTGTAGGGCTGCGAGTGTGGTGTCGTCGGCAGGTCCAATTTCTTGATGAACTCTACTGATATCAGGTTCCTTTGATTGCTGCTATTGACAATGAAATGAAGCAGAGCCCCCTTTACCCACATATGTGAGTGAAAAAGGTGTTCCCCTTCCTCCAGTTCTTCTAGTTTGCTTGGATGGATTTTGGTGGTAGTGACAGTGGCATTGGGTTCACCATCGATAATCTGCTTCATTCCTTATGGATTTTATTCAGATTTAGAATTGTCCTCGTACTCAGATGCCTTCAGCTCATCCACAAGTGACTGCTTGGAGCGACATTCTTCAATGTTGTGGCAAGGGATTTTATGGTATTCACACCATTTTCCCATGTCCTTCTTCATATTTTCATTACCCTTCTTGTGTTGCGACTTGGAATGGTTGTCCTGAGAGTGGCCATATTTTCTCTGTCCCTTGTCGTGCAGGTTGGGGCCACCTTTTCCCTACTTCGGCTGTGAGGGGTTTGCAGATCCAAACTCTCGCTTCTTCTGCTTAAATTTATGCTTGATCTTGATAACATATTTATAAGTCATCCCCAATGAGGGGATGTCCTGAAAATCCATTTTTGTTTGAATGTACCTATGCAAACAACCGCGATATTTGAGCACCAGATGTCACTTAGAGTCTTTGATACCCAATTTGGTGCACAGGGTATGGAAAATATTGGTGAAATTTGGTACCGTCTGGTCCCTTTCTTGATGCAGGGTGGTCCATCAGGTGTATTGGTCCTCATAACTTCCAAAGGGGTAGTACTGTTCTTTAATGGCATCTCGGAAGGAATCCCATGTAGGGGAAACCACAAATATTGCATATCCCTCTATGGCCCTTTGGTTAGAGTAAGTATCCCCTTAACATGGAGGACGACATTGAGGAGTGCAAAAGTAATATTTTCCCTATTGGAAAAATTATGGACCCAAAAAATACCCTTCAAGCTAATTCAACCATTTATCTACGACATCCGCATCTACCAGTCCTTCAAATAATGGAATATCAAAATTTACTTGTACCTTGAAGGGGGTTGCATGGCCGCTTGGTGAAGATGCTTCTTTTGTGGGCAACCATAAAAGGATTTGCGCAAAGTTTTCCATCATTTCATTCCTTTGTCGCGCAAGGGATTCCTCGAGCAACATTTTAAAAGGATCTCATGCTCCATCATATTTCTTTTCATCCCCATGGGTTGTTGTCGGGCTCGACGTGATCGATATTGCAACGAATCGATTGGTTTGAGTCCCAACTTCTTGTACCTTGATCTTGTCGAGGACATGCACGAAGAAAAATAAATGAAGAGCAGAGTGCTCTGATACCAATGATCCGTATTTAGGAGCGGAACAAACTGATTAATAGATTGAATACAATAAACACAAAGATATGAATAATACACATATATCCAGTGAACAATATCTTCTATTGAATAAATGAAATAGGCTGAAACTGTAAAACTGCAAAACTAAAACACTTGCTTGAATGGTGGTAGCTATCTCTGAGAAGAGATGTGGCTGCTACGTGCATCCGTCTGAGTAGAATGATTACAATGAGGCTCCGGAGGTCGTTTTGATATTTCTCATGAATGCCAAAACCCTAGACATCCAAAAACCTAACCCTAGGAGATGAAACACCAAAATTTATGTGGGCCCCTATGGGTAAGTTGGTACCTCAACTTCCCAGGGTCGTAACTTTTGCATACGACCTCTGTTTTAGGCACGTGATAGCCTGTTGAAAAGTTCTTTTAGAGAACTACACATTACACCGTCAAAATCTGAATCTGTCTACAGTTTAACTATCAGGAGCCGAAAAAAAATGTTTAGGGCCCCAAAACGGCCCTAGAAGTACAACAAGATGTGATGACATGAAAACATACAAAAAAAGTCAGTTGGATTAGGTGGGAGGCCACTAATATCCACCTGGAAGATGTGTAGGGCTTCAAACATCCTGGGAAGTGTATAACCCACAATTACAAAGAAGTACCGAAGAACGTGTTGAACTAAAAACTGTCAAGAGGAGCCAGTTGGAATAGGTGGGTGGCCACCAATATCCCCCTGGATCAATACATGGAATAGCACCCACCATGGTATAAGGCATATATGTAAGACAATGGTGTAGTCCAGTGACATCAACAATATCAACCAAAGGGATACTTGAACAAGAAGACTCTCTATTAATAAAAAATGAAGATGAAATAGAAGAAGACATGGTATTATATACATTTGCGACAACATTTCCTTCATCCCATGAAAAATGTTGATAAGACATAAAATTACTAAGTTCATGGGAAGAGGCCTTATCCTCTCTATCTTCCATATGCACATTACCACCATCAAGTACTTCAAAAGGGGCCAGCTCTACAAAGTTGATTTGAATAGGGTAATGGGTGCCTTCCTACAATATCAAACCATTAAAAAGATCATGATACAAAAAATAATAAGTGAAGAATTAAGGGAATGAAAAGCCTCTCTTCTCCTTCAGTGAAATGATCGACGTTGTTGTTTGGATCCTACAAAATATGACAATTTGAAATATCTTTCAAAGCATACTCATGGTTAGAAGAGAGGAGAAAATCACAAGAATTTTCAGAACAAGAAGGTTCAATAAATAATCCAACAACTATAGGAAAACCTTATTGATATATCTCAGTTAAACTAGGAGAGATTATAACAATAGAACAACTTAGATTGGAAAAGATGAATTCCACTTTATCCATTTGTGAGGAAGGTTTCATGTCATGCGTGTCCAAATTTTCTTCATTAATATACTAATCAATATTCATGTCTTGCTCCATAGCTTGCTCCTGTATTTCCTACGATGGAAAATATGAGATATGATAATGGGAACCTGTCATAACCATCCGTGTGATCCGAAGTGCCCTGTTATCAGTAGAAAATCCCTCCTCTTGGTCATCTACAAAAAATATGAAATCAAATTTACTACACAAGAGGTTTCTTTTTCATCACAAGGAAAAAAAGTAGGAATGGAATGGTGGGAGGGTACACATGATTCTTGTAGAAACATGTGTTCACTATGATCTATATCCCCAAGATTAAAGAAAGGTCCAAACATATGATGTTCAACCAATTCATTAGTATTTTCAGAATGTGCATGTGAATCCAACTCAACATGAAAATGAGCTTTAAGGCATGCTTCCATTTCTTCATCCTCTGAATGATTGGTTTCATTAGTAAGATAAATTAAATGGAGAATCAAATCGATAATAGAGGGCCTAGCATCCAAAGGAAATCTTTAGAAAAGATGCATAAATATAATAATAAAGTCTTTAAGAGATTCATCTTTGTTCTTCCTAAGATATGATATTTCTACACACAATTCACCATAATTATAATTCTCAAAAGCACACAAAAACTCATGCATAAACTGCTCCCATGTGTGAATAGAGGTGAGTGAAAAAGTCTCAAACCAAATATTGGCTTGACCTGCAAAAGTGAGAGTGAACAACTTGGAAATGGTACCTTCATGAGAGATATTATGCAAAAAAAAATTTCCAGAACTGAAAAATATGTTTAGATGCAGATGTTTCACCCTCCCCATCAAATTTAATTTAAGACAAGAGATCAAGTATCTTTCTAGGAGTTTTAAGAGGTACAGAACCAAAAATACATCTCCACAAAGGGATATGGGAAGGAACCATTAATAAATAAAAAGGATTAATAAGAACAATTCCACAGACTCAGCTTTTCATCTGGCCCTCCTTCTAGCTTCATTTCTATTGATGGGTCCAAATAGCTTATCAAGCAGGTAAGGGAAAATTCCAGATGGCAAGTTCCATCTAGACTTTCTCTCATTTGCGATGACAAATTCCGACTAGTATGCGAGCTTGGTTACCACTAAGAATTAGAATAAAAAGAGGAGAATATAGTAAATTGTCCCCCAAAATAATTCTAACGAATCCTAAATCTAATCTAATTAAAGAAAATGCGAACTATCTACTCTAACTATTTCTAACCTATCTTGCAGAGGAGCAAATCTACAGAATGAACACAACATGAAATAATGTCTTAATTGCATAAATAGTTCATGTCGATTGATAATATGTTAAAACAATAATGTTGCATATTAAATCACAAATAGTTGCAGATTCAACCTGTAACATTACCGCTATATTCATTAGTAACCATAAATTTCAAATAACTTAATCAACACACACATAAATAGTTCATATGAGATGTTATCAAAGAAACCATAAAATCCAATTACACATGTAGAGTAATCCCATATGCAACTGAAAAAAATTTATGGTTACCAGATTTCCTTATGCTCTTTATGCCATGAGATAATAGTATCATCTGTGTAATAATGGGCAAAACTCCTTGTTTACAGTGAATGGTCTTCCTTTTTATAAAACAAGGAAGACCTTTCACATTTTGTAACGACCAACAATTACATCTCTTCAACTTGCTTATTTTGTGTCATTAAATGACTTGAAATTCTCATACATTTTTATTAATGAATATGCAAGCATTATCAACAAAATTTAAAAAGACTCCTCAGTAGTCAGTCTCGCTCTGTAGGTTGTTCATGAGTGGTATTTATTGGAAATATCATTGACTCTGCTCAGTTGTATCCTCTTTTGTTCCTCGATTTTTTCTTGGTGCTTCTGGTGTCAATATGATGAATTCTATTCTTCCATATTCTTCTTGTTTGCTTCATCTTTCCAACGATCCATCCCATGCCTGATTTTATTGTCGAGAGCTCGAGATGTCCCGCTGAACAATTCATAATCCCTCTTTCATTAAAATTCATGCTTCCCTTCTTCCTGGTTGTTTTTGGCATTTCTGTTGTCAATCTGGCTCAAATTCATATTCTAACCTATTCTCCTCTTCGATATATTTATAACGAGATATCCTGATCCTAATTTGGATTTCCAAAGCTCAAGATATGATTGTTTGAAATCAACGCTCAGTGGCCATCGATCTCAACGTGGGGTCAATCTCAACCGTCAATCTCAAAGTCTAAATAATTATCCCACATGCATGCAATGTGAGAGGTGATTTTTAATGGTTTATATCCCCCCTAGTTTGTATTTGGAACTAGAGGAGGGCATAGAAATTTGGGGTCCTTGTAGATATTTTAACCTAGAAACTAGAGGGAAAATGGAAAAAAAAAGAAATAAAATAAAATAATCATGTACATGAAAAAAATAAAATAATAATCCGGAATCCGAATAAAAATAATTAAATATCCCATCTCAAAAAATGAGTGTGTGGAAAACCCAACCCAATGGTTGGAATCCAAAAATTAACAGACGGTAAGTGTTGGTAAATTCGGCCCATCCTGAAAAATACCCATGTGTGGAAAACCCAACATGGTGGTCAAACTCCGAAAAATTGATGAATAGTAAGTGCTGGTAAATTCAGACATTTACTGACGTGAATTCCTTGGGAAAGCTCATGTCCGAAGGTTCATTCTTGATGATCAGGTTCCCGATGGTCGGACTTAAGAAAAATTAAAATGAAATCGTGAAGCCCGATAGCTTAAGCTCGATAGGTGATAGGTGAGGAATCCGATAGGTCGAAGCCTGATGGTTGGGAAGGCTCATGTACAATGAGGTGAATTCTGATAGGTGAGCTCCAATGAGGTTCAGTCCCAAAATATAATAAAATAATTCTTAGGAGGGGGAGTATTCGAAAATGATGGGATTTCAGAAAATGCGGTAAGCATGTTCTAAGGGGGAAATCCCGAATAGTAAAGCCCTATACGTGAAGCCCAATGGAATTTTTTTGGGGGAATGGAATTATAATAAAAAATAAAATTAAAAATGAATAAAACAAAACAAAATGGAATAAATAAAAAATAAGAAATAGAATAGAATATCCTGGCTTGAAAATAAATAATAAAATATACACTTTTGGAACTTTGAGAATAATGCATTTAAAAAAATAAAAAATAAATAAGAAGCATACATCATACAAATAACTGGTCAATTTCATGATACAAATATCCACGAAGCATTATAAGTCAAAAAGCATTATGAAGAACATTTGAAAGTATAAGATTAAAACTATTAACAAACCTCCATCAAAGACAATCGTCAATAAAGATCCAAACCCGCAACTTTCTCAAAGTAGGTAAAGAATAATCATTAAGCTTATAGTAGTAGAGGATTATGCATTAGAGTTCAAATTTTAGGAGGCGGTCCTTTCCTTTCACTTATAAAAGAAAAATGAAAGGGGGGTTGTAATGGCCACACCAATAGCAATACCTCTCTAGTCATTATTATCAAGGTAAAGTGTGTGAATTCCATGAGCTGAAATTTAGGTAAATGACCATGAATGAATATGTAAATAAATTCTTGGAAATTTTGAGATATGTCAAATATATTGGAGATGATAAGGTAAAATTCTATGTTTCTTAAGTGGATTTCTTCAATCCTATAGGGACATAATTGAATTTGACGAGCCTTAGACACTTGAAGAGGAATTTAGAAAGGGTAAGTACTGCAATGATTAGAACAAAAGAAAACCAGAATTCCAAAAGACATGGAAGGATAAGAAAAGAGTGAATCTTTACCAAAGGAAGAAAGGGTTCAAGCCTCCTCACTTTAAAAAACAACCAAGGACATTCCAACAAAATCAACTGACTTGAAGTGGGAACAAGCCTATGGAATTTTTGGAAAAGAGGCCAAGGCAACACATTCAATGTTGGGGATGTGGAGAATACATGTATAAAAATTACCCTCATCAAAATGACAACACTGTGAATGTTCATAACATTTAGGATGCCACTACCATGTGCATGATCTATTCCTCAAATTTATGTTGCATTAGAAGATTGCCAAGTAGATGAATAATCAACAATGGTTGAAGTTGATTGTAAGATTGTTAAGCAATCCATTTCAATTCTAATTGATTCAAGAACTAATCACAATTATGTTACTCCTGAAGTTGTTGCAACTTGTGCTCTTAAGAAGTGAAAGCATGGTAAAACATGGATAGTCTAGCTAGCCACACGAACCAAGAGAAAGATTAGTGAAATGGGGGAGACTTATCCATAGGAGTTTAATGGACTCCTTTCACATGAAAATTTGAATATTTCCCCACTTGGTTCTTATGATGCCCTCATTATCATGCATTGGTTGGAAGCACATCGATTTAAACTTAATTTCTATGACAAGACTTTTGATTGCATTTGTGAAGATGGAAATTCAAGGGTAGTGGAATAAGAACATGATAATCACCCAAGGATGGTTTACAAGTATTGAGAGAGCATAATTTGTATACAAAACTAAGCAAGTGCGACTTTTATTAGAAGCAAATTCATTATTTGGGTCACATTATGTTCAAGGAACTATCCACTTCAAGAAATGTAATGGAAAAGAGATATTCCCAATTATTGTTGGTTATTACTAGAGATTTATAGAGGTACTTTCCAAAATTGCATACCCAATTACTGATTTTCAAAAGAAAGAGTTGAAGTTTAAATGGCCCTAGGATTGTGAGGAAACCTTTTAGCAACTAAAAAAGATTCTCACAAGTCACCAATCATGAAAATTGCAGGCCTAGACAATGTTTTTGTTGTGTGCACTAATGCATGCATTGAAGGAAGTTGTGTGATTCTCTTGCAAGAAAATTATGTAGTATGTTGAGTCACATAAATCAAAAGAATATGAGAAAATCTATGTTACGAACTTGTTGTAGTCATGCATTCTCTGAAAATGTGGCGGTGATACTTAATGAGAAATATATTTGAATTCGAAATTGCTCTTAACAACTTGAAGTATTTATTTGTTTGAACAAACTTAAATGTCAGGAAAGAAAGATGGTTGGAATTTCTTTGTGAATTTGCCTACGAGATTAAACACACTAGAAGAAAAAGAAAACTATCAACAAAGCAATATATTGAAGGAAAGACGAAACAACGATTTTGCATCACACACCTGCGTTTTCGAAGGTTCTAAAAGGATGGAGTTGGAATTTACATAGCACTACTATTACATGAAGGAACTATGTGATAGAAAATTTCTTTGCCTTCTACAAAAAACTCTCAAAACTGGGAAATTAGGTCAATTTTATTTCCCTCTCACATCACATTGCATGGAGGCATAGAGAAAGAGGGAAAAAACATACATACTATGTATTTTAGCATGGGAGGAGATGGGGTGAGACATTGCATTGCACACTATCTATGAATGGAAGTGATATGCACTTCCAGAGATGCAATACATTTCTCTCTTCTTTCACATATACAACAATCTCTCTAGACTCCACTACCCAATCTCAATTTCTCTCCACATTTGATTATCACCTTGGACGATTAAGACTTAGTACGATGATATAAAAGATGAATAGTCAAATAGAAAGAAAAATTAGTAATTGATAACATCCTTTTATTTCATTCAACTCAACTTGAAAGATTCCAACTTTCAAAATTATTTTGGGATAGGGCCACAATCAAAGAAGCAAGTTTTCTAATGGTTTTGGAAACCAATTTGTTGTGCAGCTCTGAAAAGATTCAAACAATTCACTCTTCTAGATGTCTACAGTGTATCGATCCATTTAGATGTTCCAACTTCTCCTTTTCTTGCTATTGTTTTGCATGCTTGAAGTTGGTGCATTTTGTATTTACATAATTACCCCCTTATTTCTATAGTTTCCTATATCTTATAGCCCGATATTTATATTCTATTGATATAAATTATAGCACACTTAAGCTACTGGTAGAAAAATGCCTTCTTCTTGAAAAAAATATTATTACCGTTTGTAAAGTGTCGAGAAATTTGAATTTTTTTGTAGTCAATCTCATTTATTTAAATTTTACAGGAGACTGAAAAATAAGGTCATTGAGAATGAACTCCCCACAACTCCAAACCATCATATATAGTAGATACTTATAGTGACATTTCAAAGTTGGAGCTTAATTCTTGCACTATTGTTCATTTTTTGACAATGGAACATAAGATACTCAAAGCTCTATAGATGAGGCATCATATTTGATGTCAATCTACATGCATGTTCACTATGAAGGTCAAGTGGTGAAGAGAAGGCAATAACTACAAGAGGGTATTGTGAGAGACATAGACAATAGATCCTAGAAGATGCATATATTGATATAAACATGTAGCTTATTAGAAGGAAATTTAGAACTGTAACATTTGTACAATCTAGAAATGTTGATAAAAAGACCGTGGAAATTAAGTATTAGGTGAAAATATTGCAAAAATTTGGTTTTACACCCACTTTAGTTGCTATTGCTTACAGGTTCACTAATGATATATTTATAATTGGTTTTCCTAGCATTGATGTGGGTGGAGAAATAGCTTATCTACCAAAGGTATGGGAAGGTTATGAGAAGGTGGTAGACTTGTGCATAATGGTGATTAATTTTGGGGGCGATACTTCTTGATTTGTAGAGTAATCTATAAAGAGTTCCCTATGGAAAATAAGCAAAATCATGGTACTAGTTATTAACATGGTAGATTCCATATTGAATGGATCAAGGAATAATATCATGTGGGTGAAGTACATCATGAAATCATAAAGTAGAGAAACACAAAATTTATTTAGAAAAAAGCTATGGAGGTGAGATTTTTTAAATTCATTACTCTTGTAGATGTGTCCGTTTTATTTTAGGAACTTGAGAGTTTTGTGTTGCAGTTATTTATTGAAGAGTATGAATTGGTTTAATGATGTTCATTGTGTTTTCTTGTAGAATATACTTCTAATTCTAAGATCGCTTGACTTGTGTCAAATACCTCATTGTGTAGGTCTTGAATTACTTCATGGGTGGTATTAAAGCTATAGAATCCACAAAGTTTGGAACACCAAGATAATCATCATCTTAATGCATTTTGATTTCAATATGTAAAATAAAAAGAAAAATATTAATAAATAAAAATAAAAGAGGTTTTCATTTTGATTATTTGTGCAACATTTGCCAATTGCCAATAAAAACAAAGGGTAATTTAATCTCTATTCTTCAAGTTTTATGAAATTTTACTTTTCAATGTTGGTAAGGAGTCTTGATACTCGATTTCACTATAAACTTTATTGATACTCTATTGAATTTCATGTGGATTGATTATATTAGATCATATTGATCCTCATGTTTTCAAGTACACTGCATTGTTGTTTCTTCAAATATACATCACATGAGCAACATTTGGTGAGAACATTAAATTCTTAACAACATGAGTTATGCTCCGTTGAAAGCAACCTTGAGGAATTTCATGAAGTTGTTAGATTAATTACAATGTGACTAAATCATAAGAATATGTCCTATATGTTTAAGGCGAGTCTCTCTATGGGGAGACACCATGCCAAGTGGTCAATCTAATCCTCTCTACTAGGAACTATCTAAAAATAACATCATGTGGGGTGTTTTCCTTGCTCTTTGAATGCCTTCTTTTGTATTTTCTTTGATTGTTTGATTTTTGTTTTGATTTTTGGACACCTCGAAGGTTTATAAGAAGTTGTCCACTAAATAGCTCAAACCTGATTGCATTGATCAACCTTTAGTGGACCAAATCATGGACACAAAGATGAAGAACACTTTCCAATAGGACATACAACTTTATCGATTGGTCAATGTAGGGAAACTTCTATACTAGGTGTTGATATTTTAAGTTGGAAGTAAATCTTGTCCACAGAATTAGAAATGCAGTGCACCAAGTTACCTTGATTATCAGCCTTCGGGATAATTCTTGTTGTTTCCTCAAATTATCAAATCAAGAGAGTGTGCTAAGTCTTTCTATTGACGGACGAGATCCGTCCGTAAAGAAAATCAACGGTCATCGGTGTGTCGGAGTTGCCCATCTACTAGACATTTAGCAGCAGAGAAGTCAATTTTATTTAAAAGTGTTTGAATCTGGTCGTGATCAGAGCTGGTGTGAGAGAATCCCCTGTGAGAGTGGGGTGTGAACTAAAGTCCCGAGCACATACTTAGCAATCCAGATATCTAGATGCCCCGTTCCAGATATGGAGGCGGTTCTGATAGTGGAAGGCAGGTGGCATGCTATGCACCAAGGAGATGACCATCAACAAGTCAACGACAATAAGCCATCCCGAGGTTTAAGAATCCCACCATAAGTCTAGTGGACCCCTGAAACGCCGTTATTAAAATTAAAAGCTGCTTGAAATCCAGATGGAGGTTGATACGTATGGGGGAGAGGTCCTATGGGTTATGATCTAGTCGGTAGGGGCTATTCCCAGGGAGAAGGAGCTCGTCGCATATAGAGATATCGGGGATCCCAGAGGCAAGGAAATCATGCACCTCTTCAGAAGCACTTCCTTGAACCCAGATCCCCGAAATCTTGGAAGCCTAAATCACAGCCCATCCATTTGTTTGTGCGCCCTTGTGGCTACTCCATCATGCTAACCACAGTTTTTTTTCGGCCATTGTGTTCCTCCAACTGGCTCGTACACTTCAACACCCATGGATCCTGTCACTTGTATCCGCCGTATCGTTTTCCCTGACCGATCATCTTCCATTCACCACTTCACGTCAATTCGTCATTCCTACCATGATCCCTCCAAGCAGGATTCAAATGGTAGAATATGAATGTTTCCATGTCCTGTAGGTACAGATTTAGCCGAGGCTTTCCCCGATCCCATTGAATCAGTTATTGCAGCAGTTTATGGTAGTTGGACATCGTTTCCTCAATAAATGGAAAGCCAAGAAATGAATGAAAGCTCGTCAATTCAGTCACAGAGCCTCTAGAACACGATTGCGTCCGAATGAAGCTCACGAGCGTCCAGTGCAGATTGATGAAATGTGAAGCAGTAATATACAATACAATACCTCGTTCGGCTTCCAGTGTTTTGTTGTTCCAAAGTATATATGCAGGCATTTTGGCCACTTTTGTAAACATCGATGGTTGAGAGGAGCTCCCTAGTTGTAAAATTTTAATGAAGTACATTGTTGTTACGGTTGTATACTTGATCTTTGGAGACTTCTTGCGTTATGAATGCCGGTTTCTATCATATCTTTGTTTACAAGCGTATTAGAGCGGCTTCGAGGTGGAGGATCGATTGGTAGCAATATGGGATGATGTTGTAATGGATCCTTGTAATAGTTACGGAGCCTCTAATCGGTCCAATAGTCTTTAACGTGAATGACTTGGAATTGGGGGATCCAATCAAGTCACCCTTCGACTTCTTGAAATACGAACGGGGAGGATCACGTTTCCAGTTTTTCCTCTGCAAGCTAGCATAAGCGATGCCAGAGCTGTTTCCACTTTCTCCAGAATCTTTTTGTTCATGTTGAAATCAACCCACTTGAAGTTAGGATTCCCGGACCTCCTGTCCTTATGAACCCGATTTCGGAGTCCACGAGTTAATTAATTACTACTCGGTAGTTATCTCCATTTGATCACCCTTCGAAATAAACCGTGACATTAAAACTGATAAGCGTCGGGCTCTGATCCTCTTGCAATCTAGGAGTGACTTCCAAACGCCAACATTTATGGCGCCGCTGCCGGGGATGAAGTTGAAGATTTTCCTGGGTAGAGCGATAGCGAGCCTTGATTACGGGGAGTTACATCGGATATTTCGAACTTTCTTGAAGATTACACACTTGCGGCGACTCTGCGGGTCATTACACGGTAATTCCTCTATTCGCGTTACTCGGCTGCACCCTAGTAGCAGAAGAGACACAAGCTCGATTCAGGTCTTGATGGTGAGCGGTGGGCACACTTTCGTTATAAATAGCATTCACGGTGACTCCACGTTTAAGACTCCCGGAGAATTCTCGATGAAGTCCATGTGAAGGGAAAAATAGGTATCGGTTTATAGAGCTTTAGCGGTTGTATTTCTTTTCAGTAATTTCTTCTCTTTCCCTTCATTTATGAAATTTTTTCCTCTGCTGTACATTAGGTAATCACGAGCCTCCTCTTTAGCATCCCTTCGACCTTGAAGAAGGCAGCCCTCTTCTTTTGTTGTAGATACTGATCTTGTTCCTTCGTCTCTGCCTATCCTTAAAGATGTGATCTGTATCACACCTCCTCTCAGAGTCGAATGCCCTTGTAGTCCAGAGGAGGTTGAGGATAGTCCGGTCTTCTGGAACCTTGTTCCCCTGTTTTCCCTCACGAGCCCTCCTGACCCTCTCGTTGAATCCCTTGATCAACCCACTGCTTTTCAAGTCGAGAATCAGAAATAGGTTATTTAAACCTCTGATGTCGCCATATCACCTTAACCCTATCCTCATGATTTCTTTGAGTATCTTCCTCGTTTTCCTGGAGAGGAGTGATGTTGTTGAGAGCATATGGAGGCCTTGAGACCATACCAACCAGTGGTTTGAGATCGATGCGAGGGATGTTGTCCTTGAAAGGATGTTCTCCACGTTCCACGGCTGGAGATATTTGCGGTGTGGTTTTTAGATATGCAGGAGGCAGGTTCTATTGGTTCCTGTACCGAACTATACCATGCTTTTTAAAGGTTGGGGTGAGAACAAGTACCTAGATCAATATTATTGGTCGAGTTTGGCGTCTTGGGAGGGAAGATGAAGCCTTGATTGTACCAGCGAAGATTGTTTAGTACCCTCGTAGCCGCACATTTAGAATCCCGGACCCATAGCAAAGTGCTTGCTATGGTGTGCTATATCATGGCTCAGCATCCAGGTCTAGTCTTCCTCCTGAGAGAGATGAAATCCTCATCATTGATACATCTGTTAGAGGATGATTTAGAGGTTGAAGAAAACATCCCGAGTGTGGTGGACTAAGTAAAATAAGCAGATTTGTATATGCAGGAGGAAAAAGACTATCAGTCTGTTTCAGATTCTGAACAAGGATTTAGTAATTTTGGATCAGATCTGGAACAAGAACTCAGAAGTGGTCATCATGACCTATAGCCTGCTGCTCCTTTATCTGAATATCATCTTTGTGGGGTAGAAGCTGCGGTGACGGAGATCCAGAGTGGCTTGCTCAGTAGAGAGGGACATTCTTTGTGGCGAGAGGAATTCTTTGCGGAGAACATCGGTCTTACACAGCGACCGGGGTTTTAATCATTTTCTCACCATCCGATGGTTACACACATGGAGTCCTACATTTCAGATTTTCTGGAATGTTCTATAGAGATTAATCCTGTACTACGCCAAAGGGTATTGTTTTATGAAAGATTTCCAAGACCAAATTATAGAGCCTATCCCTTTATTGATTAAGGAAAGGCCATGGGTGGAAATCAACTCTACTAGGCCCGCGAAAAGCCGCAGGCTTTGATTAATAAAGGGGGTAGTGGACAAAGCGCATCTCCTATCATCGAGCTTGTTTGTGAAGCGGGGTATCATCATGCCGATCAACTTTACTTCGCCCTCCTGTGCACTCTGAGAAGTGAAGAGGATTTCAGTTTTCATGGCGGATGCTCGAACACCCACGGAAGAAATTATGAAGATTTCTTGAATGGCACGTTAGCATATATGCCTCTAATGAGCCTGCTATCTCATAATTAAACGAAAAATCCATTATGGAAGAGGATTATTCCTTCTTCCTTCACGAGATTCCCATGATGTATTTACATTTAGAATTGAAGGTCGAGGGAGAACATCCCTCTTTCACGAGATGATGGGGAGTGCAATTTGAATGAGGAAGGACGGAGAGAGAAGCGTGGTACATATTTCATTTCGAGCCGGTCGACAAGCAGCCAGCGCACGAGGTCGGTGAGCCTACTTGAGTTATTCACCCACCTATGCTTATCGCAGATATTACCGATATGTGTGAACCATGGTGTAGCGAGGAAGAGCTATATATACGTAATTTCACGGGGTGGACACTCATTCAATTGTCCACTAAATAGCTCAAACCTGATTGCATTGATCAACCTTTAGTGGACCAAATCATGGACACAAAGTATGAAGAACACTTTTCAATGGGACCTTACAACTTTGTCGATTGGTCAGTGTAGAGCTCTATACTAGGTGTTACTTCGATATTTACGGTTGGGGTAAATCTTGTCCATTGAAACGCAGCGGAGTCGCAGGATTACCTTGCTTGATGCTCAAAGCCTTGACTTCGGGGAGAGTGCTTGTTTTCTTCCAAGTATCAAATCAAACGAGCGTGCTAAAGTCTTTCTATTGACGGACGAGATCCGTCCGCAAAGAGAATCAACGGTCATCGGGGTGTCAGAGTTGCCCATCTACTTGACATTTAGTAGCAGAGAAGTCTCTTTTCTTTAAAGATAGGCTAGATACAGGTCGTCCGGTGATCCAGGGGCACGTGGCGAGAGAGATCCCACAGAGTCGGGGGTCGCGGAACTAAAGTCCCGAGCCTGCTGTGAAATCCCGATATCATTTTGATTTCCCGTCAGGGCAATTCTCGATAGTGGAGAGCATGTGGCATACTATGCACCAAAGGGCGATATCAACAAGTCCAACGACAATGACCATCGGGTTTCGGGAAATCCTGTGATCCCCTAGTGAATTTCACGACATCATGTCATCCAAAACGTCGAAATCCCGATGGAGAGTTGGACCACGGTCATGCAGGACAAGGATCCCTATGGGTTATGATCTAGCCGGTAGGGGCTATTTCCTGGGAGAAGGAGCTCGTCACATATCGAGATATCGGGGATCCAGGAGGCAAGGAACTCACACTCTTCAAACTTGCGAACCCCGATCCCTGAAAATCCGAAGCCTCGTCACATACATCCGCTATCTGTCACGATCTTCTTTCCATATCATGCCTTCCACCAGTTTTTGATATTGTGTTCCTGCAGGTACACTTCAACACCATAGTCTAAACATATACGCCCTGCTCGTTTTCCTGCCGATCACCGTTCACTCCACCACTCCACGTCCTCATCAGTCCTACGGGTTATCAGCCCGAGATTCAAATGGCGGTATGAATATTTCCATGTCTGTGTGAGCCTGGTCGGCCCGGAGCTACAGATTCTGATAAACGGTTACAATAGGTGAGGGTAGTTGGACATCGTTTCCTCCATAAATGGAAAACCAATGAATGAATGCAAGCTTGTCAACTCATGTGCAAGCCCATTTTGGAACGTGATTGCATCTAACCAAAGTTCACAACTGACCAAAGACTACATGTACAGTCTTCCAGTAAACATGCAGACATAATGTCTTCAATGCAATGCCTCGATTTGGCTTCCAGTGTTTTGTTCCAAGTATATGTGGGCATTTTAGCCACTTTTGTAGAAATATCGATGGTTGAGTAGAGCTCTCTGGTTGTAAAATTTTAATGAAACATTGTTGTTGTTTGGTTATGTATGAGCTTTGGAGACTTTGCACCCGTAGAACTGCAGTTTCTATCATATCTTTGTTTTCACTGTATTAGAGCAGCTCGAGGTGGAGGATCCAGTTGGGTTGTAACTATTATAGGATGATATTGCCAATGGATCAACTGTAATGGATTCGGAGCCTCTATCGGTCCATATTAATTCTTAGCGTTGAATGACTGGAATTGGAGGATCCAATCAAATCCCTCTTTCGACTTCTTAAAACCGAACCCGGGAGGATCTGATTTCGAGGAAGTTTTCCTCCTGTAAGCTAACGCAAAGCGCTGATGCCAATTTTGTTTGTCCACACTTTCTCTAAGTCTTCCACACAATTTCATGTTTAAATCAACCCATGAAGAGTTGGATTCGGACCTCCTACGTCGCAAGACCGATTCTCGGTCCGAGTTAGAGTGATGATACCTCCTAGGCCGTTATCTCAACGATCACCTTCATAAACAAATGGTGACCTCTACAAAGCCGATGGGCGTTGGACTCTACGCTCACACCAAACCAATCGAGTGATGACTTCGCGTTAACATTTACGGCGCCGTTCGCGATGAGATTGAAGATTTTCCACAGGTAGAGCGACAACGAGCTTCGATGCGAGGGTGCATTAGATATGAGAACCTTTGGGAATTACACTTTTTGGCGACTCACCGAGGTCAGCTACAGTATTCTATTGCGATTACCTCGGCTGCACTGGTAGCGAAGGGGCCTGGCTGGTTTCAGGTCTTTGATGGTGAGCGAAGTGACACCGCACTCGATATATTGGTGACTCCATTTAAAGACTCACGGAGGAATTCTCTGTGAGGAAAGTCCAGCCGGAAAGGGGAAATAATTATGGTTATGAGCTTGCTGAAGTTGTATTTCTTTTGACTCATTCTTCTCACCCTTCATTTATGAAATTTTCCTACACTTTGCAGCATTCCCCAGTAATACTGAACCTCCTCTTATCCCCACTCGGTAGAAGGCGTACCCACTCTTCTTATATGTTGTGAATCTTACGATCTTGTACCTTAAGCCTCGCCTATCCTTAAGATGGGAATCGTATCCACACCTCTCCGAGTCCCGAATGCCCTTGGTCGAGGGAGGTTGAGGGATAGTCAGTCTTCCTGGGACCTTGTTCCCCCACGTTTTCCCTCTTGAGCCTCCAGTCTCGTTGAATCCCATGGCAGATATTACCGCTCAAGTCGGGGAATGACAGGTTGTTTAAACCTCTGCCGGTACGCCATATCCGCCTTAACCCTTATTCAGGGATATTTGTCCGCGGGGATGTTCTCACGTTCCACATGCGGGATGTTCGCGATTGCAGTGTGTTTTAGGTGTTTGGAGGCCGGTTCTGTTGGTTCCTGGACTGAACTATACTATGCTTTTTTAAAAGGTTGGGGGGAGAACAAGTCCCTTTATCAATATTGGTCCAAGTTTGACGTCTTGAGGAGAGGAGAAGATGAAGCCTTGATTATTTTCAACAGGAGATTTTTTAGTGCCTATCGTAGCATGCCTGTTGAGATCAGACCCACATCGACTGCTGCTATGGTGTACTATATCACAGCTCAACATCGGATCTAGTTTTCCTCCTGAGAGAGGAAATCCTCATCATTGATACATCTACATTTAGGGATGCTTTAGAGGTTAGAAGAAAACATGTCCCGAGGGCTAGCGGTGGTTCGTAAAACAGAGTAGATTTGTATATGCGGAGGAAGACTATCGATCACATTTGAGAATCTGAACCACCAGTTTAACAGTGGATCGGTCAGGAACAAGAACCCAGCAGTGGTCATCATGACCTAGAGCATGCTGCTCCTTTATTTGAATATCATATTTATGGGGTAGAAGATTTTGTGACGGAGATCAGTGGCTTATCTCGAGGGATGAAGAGGTTGTTCAACTTTTGTGAGTAGAGATTTTTTTGCAGAGGAGCGTCCTGGTCTTCTGAAGCGACCATGGTTTTGTCATTTTTCCTCACCATCTGATGGTTATACACATGGAGTCCTACATTTCATATTTCTGGAATGTTCTAGAGATTAATCCACCAATACTCATAGAAATTATTGTGTTATGCTTCCAGATAGGAATTATAGAGCTGTCCTTTATTGATTAAGGAAGAGACCATGGGTGTCAAAACTCAACTAAACTTGCAAAAGCCGCAGGCGGTGTAAAGTGGTGGACAACTCATCATCTCTCTCTATCGAACTTGTTGTGGCCGGTATCATTTGGCACGATCAACCTCCATGTCCTCCATGCCAATATTGCACTCTGAAGGCGTGAAGAGGGATTTTCAGTTTTCATGGGATACTCCAGACACCTTTGAAGGGAATTATGAAGATTTCTTGGGCCAGCGTTAGCATCGCATAATGACTTGCTATCTCGATTAACTGAAAAGTGATAGGAGGATTGTTCCTTCTTCCTTCAGGAAATTTCCCATGATGTCTTTGCTTTTTGGGATTGAAAGGAAGGATCGGGAGGTTGTCCCCTTTTTACAAGATGGGGGAGTGCAGGGAAAAGAGGAGTAGGAACCAGAGGAACGACTGAGATTGCATTTATTTTTCTATCCAGATCCAGTTAGTGAGAAGCCACCACCTAAGATCAACAAGCGTACTTTATTTATTCACCCACCTATGCTTATGAGATATTGATAATGTGTGAGTCATGGTGTATGAGGAAAGAGGCTATATGTAAGCCAATTTCTGGCTCATTCCAATGACCACAATGCGATGAAATATATGGAATTGGAATTTCCCTTATGCTTTGAAGCCGCCATATCCCATCCAGCTTCAACTTTTAAGCAGAATTTGGAGAGTGTAACCATTACTTCTACGGTTACATCAATTTGAACACGATCGTTGTGAAGGAAGGAGCTTTATCGGGGAAAGGCTGCTTGAATGAATATAATTGAAATCGACTTTTCCACCTAACCTCATGAGGGGAGTTTGTTAGTTTAGGATTGTACATAAAATAAGCTCTTTTGAGCACATATTTCTATTTTATTGCTTTGTTTTTCGGCTTATATTTTCAGTAGCAGGATATTTTCAGCATGACTCCATAGCCAAACAAAAAAGGCACTGAATCTGAAAAAGAGTCCTTAGAGCATCAAAAGGATGAATCTATCCCCCATGGAGCCAATGTTAGCGATATTTCTGGTCGAGGGTGAAATCTTGTCCACGAGGTCCGAGAAGCAGCGAATTCGCAGGTTACGCAGCGGTGTTGCCTAAGCGACTTCGGAGAATTTTTTTCCAAGTATCAAATCAAGCGAGCTTGCTAAGTCTTGCTATTGACGGATGAGATCTGTCTGCAAAGAAAATCAACGGTCATCAGAGTGTCGGAGTTGCCCATCTACTATAGACATTTAGCATTGAGAAGTCTTTCTTTAAAGGTGAATACGGGTCGTCCGATCCAGTACGTGGCGAAGATCCAATTAGGTGTGAACTAAAGTCCGAGCACGTAACAGAGAAATCGATATCCGATGCCGATTTCCCGATATGGGGACAATTTTCCGATAGTGGAAGGCGGTGGCATACTAGCCACCAGAGCCAGATCAACAAGTCAGCGACAATAAGCCATCGGGTTGGAAATCACAAAGTCCTGATGGACACAAACATCGCTTCGTCAAAAAGCGTGAAATCCCGATGGGGGATTGGACCCGCGATTAGCGGGAGACGGAGTCCTATGGGTTATGATCTAGGTGGTAGGGGCTATTCCCTGGGAGAATGAGCTCGTCGCATATCGAGATACCGGGGATCGGGAGGCAAAGGAGCTCTCTTCAAACTTCATGAACGATCCCAATCCCGAAGCCTAAATCACATACATCCGCCCGTCTATTCTTTTATGTGTCTTCTTTTCCATATCGTACTAACCAGTTTTGCGACATTGTGTTCCTCACACGGCTCGTGCCACTTCAACTACCCATGAATCCTGCAACGTATCGCCCTATGCCGTTTCTGCCGATCACCGTTCCTCACCACTCCACGTCAACTCGTTAGTCCTACCATGATTTCTCCAGCGAGATTCAAATGGCAGAGTATGAAGGTTTCCATGACCTGTGGGCACAAAATCGGCTAGAGCCTTTCCCGATTCAAATAAAACAGTTATTACAACAGCTGAGGGTAGTTGGACACCGTTTCCTCCATAAATGGAAAGCCAAGGGATGAATGCGGGTTGTTTCAATTGATGGAAGAGACCTACCGGAACCACGATTAACGTCTGGCGAATATAAACTCCGCGAGCGTCCGAGGAGATTGCGGTAGCGATAAATGTTAAGCCGTAATGTCTTCAATACAATGCATCGATTTAGCTTCGGATGTTTTGTTCCAATATGTGGGCATTTTGGCCACTTTATGAAATATCGATGGTTGGTGAGCTCAGTTTGTAAAATTTTAATGAAGCATTGTTCAATTACGGTTATGTATGAGCTTTGGAGACTTCTTGCCATGAATACGGTTTCTATCATATCTTTGTTTACAGTGCATTAGAAGGCTTCAGGTGGAGGATCGGTAGAGTTGTAGCTATTATGGGATGATATTGTAATGGATCACTGTAACAGTTGCATTGTTTCTAGTTGGTTCCTGTGATTTTCTTAGCTTTGAATGACTTGGAATTGGAGGATCAGTCAAGTCCTCTTTCATCTTATTGAAGCCATGAACCAGGAGGATCCTATTTGGGGATTTTCCTCATAGCCCGATGCAAACTGATTGAGCTTCATTTGTCCACTTTCTCCTAAGTCTTCCTTTGTTCATGTTAAATCCTTGGTGAAGTTAGAGTTCGGACCCTCCCTCGTCATATGAACCGGACATTTCGGTCCCTAAGTTAGAGTGACACCTCCTAGAGCCGTTATCTCATTTAGTCACCTTCATAAGCTCACGTCGGCGAGCTTACCACAAAGCTGATGGAAACGTTGGGCTCATCCGCAAATCCGGTGACTTCTAAGCAACATTTCGCTTGGATTCTTAGGGATGAGTTGAAGATTTCCACAGGTAGAACAACAACGATTAGAGGTGCATCGGATATCAGAACCTTTGAAGACTGCACTTGCACCTGACGACTCCTCTTAGGTCATTCCACCTAGTAACTCCTCTGTTGCGATTACCTGCAGCTGCACACATTGCCAGAAGAGACACAGCTTCGATTCTGGTCTTTTATGGTGAACGAAGACTGGGCACATTCATTATAAATAGCATTCACCTAGCGAATCCACATTTAAAGGGCTCTAGGAGGAATTCTCGGAAGGAGGGTCCCATGTGAAGGAAAAAATAGGTATCGGTTATGGAAGCTGCTGCATGAAGTTCGTATTGGCCTTTTTCGACTCATTCTTCTCTTTCCCCACTTCATTTATAAATTTTCCTCTGTTCGATGTCACGACCTCTCTTATCCACTCTCATTGGAAGAGCATACCCTTCTTATGTTGTAGATACTGATCTTGTGCCTTCGCCTCCGCCTATCCTTAAAGATGAGATCCGTATCACACCTCCTCTCCGAGTCAAATGCCCTTGTAGTCCCGAGGAGGTTGAGAATAATTCACAATATTCACAGACCTTGTTACCCCTTGTTTCTCCTATTGAGACTCCCCAGCCTCTTATTGAATCACATGATCAACCCACCACTTTTCAAGTTAGAATCAGAAATAGGTTGTTTAAACCTACTGCGAAACGCCATATCTGTAACCTTCGCCCTCGCAGTTTCTTTGGAGTATCTTCCTCGATTTTAAGGGAGGTGATGCTTCTATTTGAAGCTTATATAAGACCTTTGAGATATTATATTGATCAGTTTGAGATCGTTCAAGAGGATGTTTTCATGAGGATATTCTCGTTCCTATGCGGTGTTGGAGTGTGGTTTAGATGTCTGGAGGCCAGTTGTATTGGTTCTTGGACCGAACTATACCATGCTTTTAAAAGGTTGGGGTGAAAACAAGTCCCTTAATCAATATTAGTGCAAAGTTTGGCGTCTTGGGGAGAAGGGAAGATGAAGCCTTGATTATTTCCATGGAAGATTTTGAGTGCCTACATGTGCCAGCACACTTTGTTGGGAATCCGGACCCAATGGTGTACTATATCGCTGGCTCCGGTATCGGATACAATTCCCTCCAGAAATCCTCATCATTGATACATCTGTTAGAGGATGATTTAGAGGTTGAAGAAAACATCAGGGGCTAGCGGTGGACTACGTAAAACAAACAGATTTGCTCTGGGAGGAAGAAGACATCGATGCATTTGAATCTGAACACAGTTTAGCAATTCTGGATGGAGATATGGGCAGTGGTCATGCGTACAGAACTGCGCTGTTTGCTCCGGAATATGTCTTTACGGGTAGAAGGCGGCGGAGATCGGAAGTGGCTTCGAGGATGAAGAGGGACGATGCTTTTGTGGCAGAAAATTCTTTGCGAAGACATCGGTCTTGGCGACCGGGGAGTTTTAATCATTTCCTCACCATAGATGGTTGCATACGCTAGGTCCTACGTTTCATATTTCACGGAATGTTCTATGAGAGATTAATCACAAAATACTACGCAAGGTGTTGTTTTATGAAAGATTTCCAAGACCAGATTATAGAGCCCATTCCTTTATTGATTAGGGAAAGGCCATGGGTGGAAATCAGCTCCACTAAGGTTGCGGAAAGCAGGCGGTGTAAAGGGGGTGGTGGACGCTCATGCCTATCAGAACTGTTGCCGAGAAGGTATCATCACGGCGCGATCAACTCATGCGTATACTTTACTTATTGCACTCGAAGGCGGTAGATTTTTCGGTTCATGGCGGATACTCCGAACACCCTTTTGAAGAATTATAGAGAGATTTCTTGGGCCGTTATCGCCTCAAACTGCTATCACCGGAATTAAGCGAAAGCCGGCTATGGAAGAGGGTTGTTCCTTCTTCCTTCACGAGATTTTCCCATGATGTCTTTGCTTTGGGATTGAAAGGAAGGATAGGGAGAGTGTCCCTCTTTCACGAGGATGGGGGAGTGCCTGACGGATAAGGGAGGACGAAGAAGGCTGTGCACATATTTCATTCTAAGATCCGGTCAACAAACATCCTTTGCACGGGGCCAGGTGAACCTACCAGTTATTCACCTATGGCGCTTATCGGAGATATTGATACGTGGCGAACCATGGGTGGCGGAAAGGGCTATATATGTGTTTCACCAGAATTAGCCGCTCGACTCGACTGTCGGTAAATACATGGTGGAATTTCCCTTATGCTTTGAAGCCGCCATATCCATCTATTCCAATTTTGCGGAAGTTGGAGTCTTAACTCGATACGCTACCACAGTTTACATCAAATTGTTTCTGATCGTTGTGAGAAGGAGGCTTTATGGAAATTTTGCCTTGAAGATAGCTATGGTGGAAATATTTCCACCTAGCCTCATGAGGGGTTTTATTAGTTTAGGGTACGTACGTAAAATACAAGCTCTTTTGACATATATTTCTATTCTTCTTACTTTGTTTATTAGAAGCTTTGTTTTTCAGTAGCAGGATATTTTGAGCCGGACTCCATAGCCTTAAGGCAAGGCACTGAATCCGCAAAAGTGTTCTTAGAGCATCGGGAATTTCATATCCCCATGGAATGATAGCGATATTACGGTTAGGGGGTAAATCTTGTCCCTGGTCGGCTTTCTGTAGTTTTACCGGTGCCGGTTATCAAAATGACTTCGGAGAATTCTTGAACGCCTCAGGTATCAAATCAGCGGTACGTTAGCGAATATTTCTATTGACGAGATCCGTCCGCAACGAAAATCAACGGTCATCGGGGTGGCGGAGTTGCCCATCTACTCATTTAGCGTGAGAAAGTCTCTCTTTTCTTTAAAGGCATTTGAATAGTGCATTCGATCCGACGCGATGGCGAGATCGAGTCGGAGATTGGCGGAACTAAAGTCAGAACACCTGTAGCGAAGAATCCAGATATCCAGATGCCGTTCCGATGTCGGAGGCAATTACCGATAATTAACGGAGAGCGGTGGCATACCTATACCGCCAAAGGGTGGCCAGTCAACAAGTCCAGCGACAAACGTACATCGTGTTTGGAAATCCGCAGTCGGTGGACACAAACGTCATAATATGCGTCAAAAGCGTCGAAATCCAGATGGAGGTTGGACCACCGCCGGTGTAGACGGTCCTATGGGTTATGATCTAGGCGGTAGGGGCTATTCCCCGGGAAAAGGAGCTCGTCACATATCGAGATATATGGGATCCTGGAGGCAAGGAACTCAGCTCTTCAGAGCATGAACCCGATCCCGAAATCGAAGCCTAATTTTTATACATCCATTACATTCTTTTATCATGTCTTCTTTCCATATCCCATGCTAGCTGCGGTTTTAAATGTTGTGTTCCTCCACACGGCTTGTACACTTCAACATATGGATACGCGGCAACTATCGCCCTATGGAGTGTTCACACTTGATCTGCCACTCCGCATCCCGTCACTCCATGTCCGGTCCTACCGGGATTTCTCAAGCGAGATTCAGTAAGCGGTATAGACTTCCAGCCATGTAGGGACAATTAAACAGAACTGATTCCAATGAAGCAGTTATTACAACAGTTGGGGTAGTTGGACATCGTTTCCTCATAAATGGAAAGCCAAGGAATAAATGCACCGGGTTGTTCCAGATTTGTTGAGGCCTCTACGGAACTACGGTCGTGAATGAAGCTCATGAGCGTCAGTTGCAGTCTGGTGAAATTATGTGAAACTACGTAATGTCTTCAATACAATGCCCTGATTTAGCTTCCATTGTTGGGTTCCAAGTATATGTGGGCGTTTTATACACTTTGTATCCTCGATGGTTGTGAGCTCCACGTTTGTAAAATTTAATGAAGCATTGTTATTTCTAGTTATGCGTGGACTTTTGAGACATCTTGCCTTATGAATATCAGTTTATTTCATACCTTTGTTTACTATATTAAAGGCGATTGGAGGATCCGATTAAATTTCAGCCTTCTCCTGGGATGATGTTATATTAATGGATCGCTGCAATGGTCACGAACCTCTAATCGGAGTCACAACAATTCTCTGCATGTGACGCGAATGACTTGGAATTGGAGGGATCTGGAGTCAGATACTAACGAGCTTTCTGACATCTGAACCAGGGTCTAGGCCGGGGATTTTCCTCGCCTGGCTAACTTGGCTTGAAGATGCTGGTTGTTGTGCCTTTCCTAAGTCTTCACGTTATTTAGAAATCAATAGCGGATGAGTTAGGATTCCGGAACCTCCTCATTCCTTATAGGCTTGGACTCAGTCCACGAGTTAGAGTGATACCTCCTAGACACGTTATCTCTATTTGATCACCTTCATAAACAAGTGATGACATACGGTGATTGGGCTCTGCTCTGCAAAACGATCAGGGGTGACTTCTATAGCTAACACTAGGAAAATGATTTACGGTAAACCAAGCGAGTTCCCCATTTTGGTACCTTAAAAAATCAATATGGACCGGTTATACTCAAGGAAGAAGCCCTTGGCCACCCAAAAGTACATTATTAAAATAGTTTATGATTTTGGAAGTTTTGAGGTCATGATATTTCAACACATTTTGTGGACCTTCCCATGTGTTTTATGAGGGAGTTACACATAATGGTTGGGGATTCAACTCAATCTGCTAAATTTGTTTCTAACGAGCTAAAGAAAACCCAAAATAGAGCATTGAGTGAAAATGTATCATACCAAAAAGCTTCCCCTTTATTTTGTCCATTTCAGTAATTTTGTCTAAACCACAATCATGACTAGGGTTCATGCATTTACAATTTTCATTCTTAAGTTTTTTTTTGCATCATTATAAAATGTGATCTTAACCTCTTGTTTATGAATTTTTTGCTTGAATAGAAAGTGTAGTCGTTACATCTCTTCTTAGACATAAAGCTACCACCATTCCATCCATTTTATATTAGTATGTACAGTAATGTACACCATTGATTCATTAATAAAACTTTGGTTTTGATTATAATATTCTACTTTCAATATCTACAATATTATGTTCTTTCATTTAGTTTAATATTCTACTTTCAATATCTACAATATTATGTTCTTTCATTTAGTTTTCAACCTTATCCACATCATCATTATTACATGAACGTTTATAAATACTCTTGATTTCTATTTACATGCATCAAAATGTACACTAAACAATGGAAAATGTATTATCCATGGTTAAATATTTCCATTTAATACTAGCACATGATTTCTTAAATCCTTTCTTAAAAATAATTAATTTGTCCTCCTTTGAAGTACTTGGGGACCCCTTTAACAAAGCCAAATTTAAATGCATAAGATTGGAAACCTATTTTTATTTTATTTTATTATTATACTAGGAGAAACAATATATCTACCTTCTATCACCAAGGTGACCAAGGGTTGAGTCGAGGTACTGTCCCTTTAAAACTGGGCCTTCACATCCACCCATAATCCATGCCAACCAATTTAACCAGGTTTCAAACCTGGTCGAGTCCCCTATAATGGTCAACTAACACCTTCCAGAATGAGACATTCGTCATTCGACCAAACCCGATAGGCTAGGATTGGAAACCTATTAATAATATTAAAAAGATAATATTAAGTCAAGCCCACAATAGTCCAACCTACCTTGTTGAAGAGTCCCACCTATACTTTTACACCTTATCATTGAAACCCTAATGCCTATCATGAATGCTATTAACATACTAATTTGGTCTTTTCTTTGGTAAGGGGGTAGATGTGACATGATCAAGAGAAATGTTGCATTTGTAAGATGGGACAAAGTTCTACTCCGACCATCTACAAGGGACTTGGAATTGAAGATAGAATTCTATGGAGCCTTCTCACTAGTCCTATCACATGGTGAAATGAGGTTACCCTTAATCATATAATATAAATGAAAAAATTGGATACATGAAAAACTAGAAAACCCCCATGAGGTTTAATAATCACATTGTTAAACCACACTAAATACCTGATGCATTCTTATATTTCATGGAATTTAGGGAATCAGAAAAACATTATAGTATGGAAAGATAACATCTCATGGAAACAACCAATTAAATATAGAAATGATAGTCCATATCAAACTTTCTTTTTCTAAAAATGGAGTCATAGTTCTTGCAAACTTGTGATATGGAGTCATAGTTCTTGCAAACTGGTGATATGAGATCATTTGAAAACATAGAATAGGTGGAAACCTTTACATGCTTTAATATCCCAATCGACCTCTTCCTTAAATTTGTTTTTAAAAAGCAACACTAGTTGACCTTACTTCCACCCAATATAGTATTGAAGACACCCTTGTTTAGAGGAACACAATTAATATATTGGACTTGATTTATTAAGCAAGGTCATCATATTCTTTACACACTACTAAGAAAACAATATTTACCATAGTTTTTTTAAAACCTCCACAATTGTGAAGGTTTTTAGAAGAGGTTTTGTGCAAAGGATTTGCAGAAGTTCTAGTGCAAGTATTGGGGTGTGCCATTTTAGTCATGACATGTCAATGCTATATAGAATTGGAAAACTATGCTCTACATGTGATGCAATATTCAACTGAAAGCATGTTGTTTACTACTATGCTCATTAATGCTTTGATTCTTCTTGGCATATTGAAAACAATGCATCATGTTTATAAAGACATAGTGAAGCTAGTTGTAAAGAAGGCACGCCATTTAGTAGTACAATGATTTTTTGTTATGATGAGTAATATGCGACATATTGATGCTTTATAGACCCATAAAGCACAATGTTTCATGTGGGTAACTATTCAATTGAAATCACACCATGTAATGTTGAATTCATTGATAAATGTGTTTCGTTGAGATGCACTATAAGTAGTGCATCATTATTTTAAAGGTGCAATGCCACTTAATGTTGTTATTCAAATGAAATCATGGCATGCAATGTTGCACTGGTATGTGCACACATGGATACATTTTAGGAGCTTTGAGTCTAAATTATCACCCAAGTGTCACCAATATAGTTTAAAATCTAATCATTTTCCTTATTGTATGTTTTATTATTTTGGACATGATCTGGGTGGCAAGTGGAGACTCTAACATCATGTTTTTAGTTGCATCCAGACCTACGCCAATTATATCATCCATTTTAGAGATTGAATTAGTGTTGAATAGTCAATATTGCCTTCAAAATTATGTCACAAACCTAAGGTGGAAATAGTGTAAAAAATAATGTTAATGTTAGATATGGTGATAACATAGGCAATACCATTTACAATAACGCCATAAATAGTCTCTAACAAAGTTTTTTTTGTCTATACATATGTGTCTCTCGTTTATACATATGTGTCTCTCGTTGATCCTTGCTAATGCCTAGAAATGCTTATTTTAAGGATGGTGATTTGAGACGTTATTATGGTCTCAATTGCATCCAAATAAATAATTACAACACAAAAGTATATAGGGGAAATTATTAATTCATTATTTCCTCATGTAAAGAGAATTTACCTTTTATATTTAGATGGTAAACCCCTAAGAAAATCTTGGCCCTACATTATGCAATTTCAATAGTTATGGGTAAGCTTGTTGGTATTATGTCAACTCAAATAAAATTAGTTTGACCAACAAAACTCACAAGGATATGAATGCGTATGCACACCAATCTAATCATCCCTATTTAACAAGGGTGGACCAAACCCTAATGTTCCAAGACTACAACAAAATATGACACATGGTCAAATAAGGCACTAAAGCCCAACTATTAATAACAACAATAATCAAACCACATATAATGGAGGAGCATGCTCGCTAGTATTTGAATCTCAGTCTTCATAATCATAACCACTCCAAGTTGCCATTAGAGCACACTTCAATGGATTCATTTCCCCTATATTTATTTATTTATTTGGATAGAACAATTAAATTTTGTATTAAAAAAGTGTTGCAACTTCATTGGTCAGCATGAAAATACAAAATCAAGGTTTGCTCATAGGCCAATCGTGCAAAAAGTTCCCAAAATCACTGAGCTTATGACTGTAAGTATTGTTTTTTTCCTTCACAGAGGAATACCGAAAAGGGTGACTAATATAAATCCTATAAAATGATCCTAAAATCAAAGAGAGTTTGAAAAACATAAAAAAAACTAAGATTAAGGAAAGTAATGGCCATTGTGTGCTTCATTATGGTTCTTCGATGGTGATTTGGCTTCTTGTTCTATCCCTTCCATGTTCGGTTTTCCAAGATCTTGATGCACTGATTCCTCCTCTTGTCCTGCATCTGAAACTGAACCAATTGACATCTTTCGAAATGAAACTAATGATTGAGAGATTTTAGCCAAACTTGTTACCATTTGTTAAAGCACTCTGCACTTTGCCTCTAGATTCTCTATTTGGAATTTTTGCTATGTGACCGATTCAATAATTTCCACATAATCATGATTATGAACTTCATCCTAAGAAAACATTCTTGTGGCTGCATTGAATATGGATGCTTGATTATCAGACAAAAGGCTCTCATGCCTCCTCAAGACACAACAAATTCTTGTAATTTCACAAATAGGGTAATGTCCAGGATGGTTATGGCTTTCCATTCTTCCTAATTCTTACTCTGAAATTGCAAATTGAACAAATTTTGACTCTCTCTAGGATTCCATGGATTGTCCCACATTGTTCACCATCGAATCCCTACAAACACAAGTGAATGCTTCTGAACCCCTGCAAATCCATTTGGATACCTCTAAAAACTTGCAAACATAGATGAAACCTCTAATTCCATGCAGACAAATGAATACCTCCAAATTATTTATAAATTTCCATTGGTATACCTATGAAACCTTACAAACACGAATGCAAACCTTCCCTAAGTCATTGAGCTTGTTCCACAGTTCCCGAGGAGGGAGATACACTGCACAATTCAAGTCATAATTCAAACCAGGGAATGGAGAAACCATGATTGCGTGTAGAATTATCCCACATATATTCATCATCGGGAAACTAAATGTCATATGAGATTGCTCTACTATCAAGTTCAAAGTGTGAGCATTTACCAGAGAATAAATCTTCTTTATGTCTAATCCTTCCATATTAAATTCATGATATCATTTGTCAATGGGCATTGAATGCATGACATACTTTGAGTTAAACATCATAAAATGTGATTAAGGGATAAATGATGAAATTATCCCACCCTTTAGACTAAGTTTCCTAGCCTCCATGTGAGAGGTTTCCTTAGCTAACGAATCTGCTCGATGATTTCTATCTCTTAAAACATGGAAAACTCAATCAAATCAAACTGCCTTACCTCTGATTGAATTCTAGAGATTAACATTGTGAATTTACAATCAAATGGAGTGGATAAGCTACACATATACCCTATGGTGATTGTTGAATCTTTAATGACTACCAAATTCCTAATCTTCCTTGAATCTAGAGATTAAGTCCTTGGTAAAGAGCAAACACTTCATCTTGATTATTTGTTGCTTCACGTAATCCCCACTTGAAGTTGATTTCTTGATGTCTATTGGGATCTAGTATGATCTCCCACACCGACTACCCCAATTTCCCCTATATTTATTGCCCATTAAATAAGGTTATTTTAAATTCTATGGTTAATATTCATTATTTATTTATAAATTATTAATACTTTTTAAAAATAAATTATTATTAAATTATCCATTTTATATTATTATGTTGGTCACATATATTATGCATTAATGCACATTGGAATGAAGGANCATTTGTCAATGGGCATTGAATGCATGACATACTTTGAGTTAAACATCATAAAATGTGATTAAGGGATAAATGATGAAATTATCCCACCCTTTAGACTAAGTTTCCTAGCCTCCATGTGAGAGGTTTCCTTAGCTAACGAATCTGCTCGATGATTTCTATCTCTTAAAACATGGAAAACTCAATCAAATCAAACTGCCTTACCTCTGATTGAATTCTAGAGATTAACATTGTGAATTTACAATCAAATGGAGTGGATAAGCTACACATATACCCTATGGTGATTGTTGAATCTTTAATGACTACCAAATTCCTAATCTTCCTTGAATCTAGAGATTAAGTCCTTGGTAAAGAGCAAACACTTCATCTTGATTATTTGTTGCTTCACGTAATCCCCACTTGAAGTTGATTTCTTGATGTCTATTGGGATCTAGTATGATCTCCCACACCGACTACCCCAATTTCCCCTATATTTATTGCCCATTAAATAAGGTTATTTTAAATTCTATGGTTAATATTCATTATTTATTTATAAATTATTAATACTTTTTAAAAATAAATTATTATTAAATTATCCATTTTATATTATTATGTTGGTCACATATATTATGCATTAATGCACATTGGAATGAAGGAGCTGGTATGGTTGAAACAACAACTTATCTCTATCGTAGAAGAATTAGGTGGTCAGATGGTGTTGCAATGTAATAATAAAAATTGTGTTCTCACAAAGAATCCCAGATTCCATGAAAGAAGAAAATGCATATGCACAACATCATCACATAACATCATCACATAAGAATGAAAGAAGAAAATGCATATGCACAACATCATCACATAAAAAAGAAAGTTGTTGCAAAATAATTGTAACTATAATTTTGCACTTTTAAACATATTATAGAAAATTACATTTTGGCTAAAGATCTTCCTTATACATAAATTATATAAGAGTGAATTGAACGAAAATAAATGTGTTGTTGTTCACATAAGATAACGGGTGGAAGATCAAATTCTTCATCCAGTTTTTCGACTTGGTTAGGGAGGATCTGTTGGCAGTAGTTAAGGAATCCATACAAAGAGGTGAGGTGATTAGATCTCTAAATTAGACTTTCCTTGCTCTAATTTCGAAAGTTAATAAACCTACCTCTTTTGGTGACTTTATACAAATAGCTTTGTGTAATATGTGCTATAAAATTATTGCAAAATTAATTGCTAATATGATTAGAACTATTCTATCTTGGTCTTTATCTGGTGAACAATTGGGTTTCCTAAAGGGAAGACAGATACTAGATGCAATTGGTACTGCACATGAGTGTTTACAGTATCAAGAAAAAAAAACTAAAAGATCTGATACAAAAGCTTGATCTAAAGAAGGTTTATGATTGCATAAATTGGGATTTTTTAAGATTGACTTTATTGCAAACGGGCTTTGGCCTTCCAACAAATAACTGAATTTTGAGTTGTGTGATTTCAGCTACTTTTGTAATACAAATAAATGGGGAGTCTAATCCTTTCTTCCAGAGTGGTAGAGGCTTAAGACAAGGTTGTCCAGTTTCGCTTCTACTGTTTATTCTAGTGATGGGAGGACTCAACTTATCACTAAAGAAAGGACACGTCGATGGGAAGTTGACAGGGGTCAAGGTTTCCAAAATTATCAAGAATATCCATCTGCTATTTGTGGACGATGTCCTCATAATGTCTAAAGCTTCGATAGAAGAGTGGAAGGTGATTGATGAAATCCTAACTGTATTTTGCAAAGCGATGGGTCTAGAAGTAAACTTACAAAAATCTACCATTCACTATTATGAGATTCATCAAGAGGTTATAGAATCTATTAAAATTATATTCCCATACAACTTTGCAGACCTTTCAGATGGATTTAACTACCTCAACTACTTCCTAAAGTATGATAGCTACAAGGCTGAAGATTGGCGATGGCTAATTTCAAATTTTGAAAAAAGAATTAGTCACTGGTGTAATCATTGGCTCTCCCTGGGTGGTCGCTATGTTCTTATAAAATATGTACTTGAGAGCTAGTTTGTGTATTGGATGGCGTTGACAAGTATTCTGACTTTTGTTCTCAACTGGATCAGACAACTTTTTAAAGATCTGTTTATTTTTTTCTTCAAATTGTAAAAATTGTTTCACTTAAAAGTTCTCTTTGTATACCACAATGCCAAAAAGCTGAAGAGACTCAAACTCACCTTAATAATTTGTTTGAACATTGCAGACTCCTCTGCACTTGAGGGAATTGTATATTGGTGCTCCCCTTTTACATGTTCCACGATCCATTGGGAAGCTATGGTGGTCAACTGAAACCTGCTTTCACCAATATTATTTCATAATATAGAAAAATATAAAAAAACTAAAATTATAGTTTATTACTATCATATATATATATATATAATTATTATTATTTAAATTAAATTTAAATTTATTATTATTATAAAATTAACATATCTTCATACATAATATTACAAATTTGAATATATAAATATAAATAAACAAAGATATTAAATAAAATAAAATAATTTGAATATATAAATGTAAATCAACAAAAATATTAAATAAAATAAAATAATAAAATATATATCCACTTATGGAATCTTAAGTGGGTAAGTGATTGCTTGCTATTCTTTAGAATTTTGTTTCTGTGCTCGAAAAACATTAAGAGAAGATTTCCAAGATCACCATACTTTTGTTGAGTTAAGAGGTTAGGAACATACTTTTGTTGAGTTAAGAGGTTAGGAAGGTTGGTAGTGTGACAAATATTTTGAAAATGAGATCTAATATGAGTATAGGCTGGACAATCTAAAAGAAAGTGTTTTTCATATTCAATCTTCTTAGTGTCACAAAGGTGACACTCTTTCATCCCATGAGAATTGACCAAAGCCCAGTTTCACTTGAAACTTGTGAGAATTTATTCTTATCTTAACAATGTTTATTTTTTTCAAAAAAAATATTAAATAAAATTAAATAATAAAACACATCAAATAAAATAATGAAACACATATAAATGAATATTTAATTAATATAGATATCCAATAAAATAATGTAAAATGAATATTTGATTAACATAGACATCCAATAAAATAATGTGGATGAATGTTATATAATTTTCATTTAAATTTAAGTGTTTAAACCTGTAATCCTTTTAAATATAAAGGGATTGTAAGTTACAAACTGTAAAAAACATTTTTTAAACTAGATACATTCACTTAAATTCACTTAAATTAAATTAGATATATTTGAACAGCTTCACATACAAAATAAACAATATTGAAAATCTCAAAACTACCATTTTCCTACATAAGGATGATTTCAAGATGCTTTGAAGGGGTTGTTGAAACATTTTAGACATTAAGATCCATACAAATAACAAGTTGTTAGTCATACAAAATTGTTTTTATGTGTTATTCCGAATTATCTTATTCAATAAAGTTTCTATTTAATAATGTTTCTAACTCTTGAAAAACAATATTGTCTAAAATTTTAAAAACATATAGGATTTGGTTTATCGTGCAAGGAAATATTAGAAGAAACTGAAAATATTAGAAGAAACTAAAAATAAGAGGAAAATGGATGCAATTATATAATGTGGAGGGAACCATTGCGTCTTACATGAACACATCGTAGTGCTGAAAAAGTTAAGAAAAAAAACGCGATTTTTTTTAAACAATTAAAAAAAGAGCGGGAATCAAATTTCATAAAGTCATTTAAATACTAAACATCTATTCATTATGTTGTAACCTAGGTCCGCATCCCCTGGATCTCTTCTCTTTTTCCCTATGTCGTCATCAAATTTTACTCTTTTGGTTGGTTAAGTCATCTTCCCCTTACTAAGTGACTTGGTTCTTATTCGTTTTTCCTGGTTTGTGTCTTTGCGCGTTTCTGTTTTGTTTTTGTTGAAAGGATGAAATATATGTTGGATTTGGTTCGAATTACTTGTCATCATATTTTCCATTGATCCATCTCACCACAAGTTGACCAAGCCTTTTTATATATGCAGGAAATGCCCGTTGACAAACGCAGCCATTCAGAATGGTCATTTTCGGGCCAGGATTGTCGAAATGAATAGGGAAATTTTCAATGGTAAAGATACACCAAGAAAATCATATCAACATCTGTCGTCCATGTGGGGGTGCAGAATTGCGTGGAGTTTAACACCAAGAGTCATCAGAAGTCTCGAACCCCTGAAGTATTTAACATGGCTTAAGCTCGAGTTAATTAGTGATGAGCACTAGCTAATCACTTCGGCAATTTCCCTTTGGGAGATTGGCATACTTCACATCCACAAATTTCTGAAGACCCGAAGCCTGAAATCCTGAAGTTCCGAATCAAATCTAGACCGTTCATCAATCATGACATGCGGCGATAGATCATTTACTTTAGTGATTTTCACTTCGGGATTTTTCCAAGCACAAACATTTGAAACACCCGAAGCCTGAAGTGCCGAAAACCTGGAACAAATCACGACCATACATTAACGGAGACACGTGTAAGAAGATCATCCACTTCAGGCATTTTCCTCTGGGAGATGTTTCATGTTTCATATTCAAAACACCCAAAGCACAAAACTCCAAAGTGAATCTAGACCATTGATCCCAGGTCAACGAGAATCGTCGATCCTCGCAACAGGTAAATGCCACCCAGATCTCGGATCGTAATCAGATCGATGACTATAGTTCATTGCGGGGACGCAAACTGTCTGGACATTAATTTTCCAGAGCGGTCCCGCAATTTAAACCATGGTTTCGTTGGAAGGGTACATGGCATCTTGTGGGGGGTTGCGGGCCCAAAGGCGGTCTAGATCCAAACCACCCTCAACAACTCCCACAATCACATGCGTGAATGACGTCAGATCACCGCGTCACCTCACACGTCATCTCCCCTCATCCCACTCACTACTTTCACTCCTCTTACCACCTGACACTTGTCCTCCGTTAAACCCCACGTTGATCTCCATTGACGATGGCCCACCTCTCCAGATCAACGGTCCTTGTCGCAGCTCCGACCCCCCCC
>SNQJ01S0041344.1:110557-122464 GCA_010110895.2 Picea sitchensis | reverse complement strand
ATCGGGAAATCGGTAATCGCGGAATTGGGATTCCCATTGACAAGAGTTCGGGATTTTCCAATGTGGAAACCCCGGGATAGATTTGAACCGTCCGATTGACGGAGGCCACATGTCGCGAGATCTCCCATTTCGGGAAATCGGGAATCACGGAATCGGGATTCCCGTTGACAAGAGTTCGGGATTTTCCAATGTGGAAACCCCAGGATAGATTTGAACCGTCCGATTGACGAAGGCCACGTGTCGCGGAATCTCCCATTTCGGGAAATCGGGAATCGCGGAATCGGGATTCCCATTGACAAGAGTTTGGGATTTTCCAATGTGGAAACCCTGGGATAGATTTGAACCGTCCGATTGACGGAGGCCACGTGTCGCAAGATCTCCCATTTCGGGAAATCGGGAATCGCGGAATCGGGAATCCCGTGGACAAGAAGTCCATACACTTCGGAATTGCGAAGTCCGGAATCCCGAACAAGTGAAAAGTGTCCATTGTAGGGCCAATTGTCATCATATCGGCATATCGGGATTCGGTGGATCGCGAATCCTGAGGACGAGTACATTTCGGCATTTGAAAGTCCGAAAACCCGACAAGAAATAAGGTTGCGGTCTTGTGAGATAGTGGTCACGTGGGTCAGGAGTTTAGCCAGGAGGGCTAACACGTAAGGGACCATATCGGTGAACTGGCTCATCGGAGATCGGGGATTCAAGAGAACAGGGAACTCTTGACATCGGGGATCATGAAACCCTGAAACCCGAAAGTATATGCATTCCCCGTTGTGGAAAGAGTAGTGGTCGTATGCAAAGGCCGTGACAGGGAAAGAGCTAGCCTGCGCTAAGCCCCGTAGGACTTCGGGAATTCTGATTGTTGAGAAATCAACGAAAAAGTTTGATTTGTGTAGTGGGTATGTGACATAGATAAATATATTCTAATTGTAAAAATAATTTAAAAAAAAATAGTTATAATTTTTGTTCTCACATCACACAGAAAATATTTCTTTATGTTGTTTGCTACCAATTATTACATCACATAGATAGTATTTCTTTATGTTGATTTGCTACCAAATCTTATTAGTCCCTGCCCTTCCTACTGAGGGACTATTAGTAATCGATTTTCACTCTTCTTATTAACTTGACACTAAAACCAATGAATTATTATTGTTTTAACCAAAGTTTTTGGAATATCATACAATTTTGTTTATAACATAACCTAAGTTTTCATTTGGACATCTTGTTTGGCCTCTTCCCTAGGCGCAATGAGAAGATACCTTAGTATAAGGAGAAGATACATTGGTTTAAAGAATAGATTTTCATCTTCGACTTTCCCACATGAAGTAATGCTATAATTGACTCTAGCATTACTTCTCAACATTACATGTTTGAGCATGGTCCATAGTGCATAGAGAAATTGCTATTGACTTTATCGGTTGCCATGTAGACTACCATGAAATCATGTGTTCCTACATGAGTGTGCTCCTACTCATTCCTCTTTGTGTGTGCCTACATGAGTGTGCTCTTGTTCATTCCTCTTTGTTACCTGCATAATTTCACACATGTTCTTTACCTCAGCCATATACACAGAGTGCATAATCTGTCGTCTCCAATATCCCCATGAAAGTTATGCAACAGTCAACTGCATTTGGTATCTATCCTTCCTAGGTAAGACCTGATGCATGTTGAATCACTTGCCTTTCTTTCTACTTGATGCCTGATCTTTCTACCTAATGCCTGAACTAGAGATTTGAGGGTTCTCTACTTTGCTTATTTTGAGATAGGAGATATTCCATGGCTCATGCATGATGCGGTGAAAGGGAGATCAACTACCCACCTTCCCTATTGATCGATGTAGCTACCCTATTGATCGATGTAGCCAGCCAGTAAGTCTTCAAAGTAAGCAATATTTTGCAAAATTATTGCTCTATGTATGTTCATAATAATGTTCAAAGGATGTAAGTAATATTTTTCAAAAAATAATATCGAAGTGCGCTTTGTTGTTTGTTTCATATTTGATTCAAAAGAAATACTTACCAGATTGCAGTTGGCACTATGATATATGCCATGCCCAATACTGGTTGCAGCTTCCTGGGTGGTACCTTGCTTCCCAGAATGAAGGGAAGGTGCCGCTAAGAGTGAGGTGTGGTTGGAGGTACTTAATCCCCTATCTTCTTCCATCCAACAAAACGCCTCCACTCAGAGAGAGATCGATCATCCCAACTCGACTGAGCACAGAACTAGCTCCCTGTGCTCCCCATAAAAAAAAATAGTTCTATTCTTTTTAGAAGAGAGAGCACCTTTGAAATAGTTCAGGAAGGTCATATACTACGGGTCAGATACTACAGGTCAAACTTATGGGTCAAAACAAATGCAGGCGAAATGAAATGATATTCTAGTTCTTTAGGGTTTTGTGTCTGCACTCACCTAAGTATGGGAAAGAGGGATGGCTCTTTACCAAAGATGCCTACAGGCGTTGTTTGTTCTATATAGAGGTTAGGGTTGGTTAGTTCTCAACAAGGAGTTGGTCTCAATCCCTTCCCTGTCAGTCTATAGGTATTTAATACCTCCTTTCTACATGCATGGGAGTTATAGATATGGTTATGTGGTTCTTCATCTGGGAATACATACAGACATTAGATCACTGCATTTTCTCCATGGATTTGTTTTTGGGGTTGTGAAGGATCCGACCCAATAGGAGAAGAATTTTGATTCCCCTTCTCATAGATAGTCTAATCAAAGTCCCTGTCCCTTTTGTACAGTGCTTAAATCAGTTCACGATTTGAAAGGAGAAATAATGAAAGTGACTAACTGGCATTTACTGCAGCTTCTATTGAATAATTATCCATCGATAGAGGTTGAATATATAGATCCTCTAAGAGAGTTCCCTTTTCAATATTAACCCAAGTGGATAGGAAGTACATTTCCCATTCACCTGCTAAATATAAGCTACACCTTGGCAACACAACCAACAACCTGTCTCAATGTTACCGCTAGCCTAGCTCTGATCAGTCAAGCCACTAATAGCCCGACCACACCTTGCCCAGATTCTCTTCCCAACAACAACAGAATAAAATAGATCCGGTTAGAATCCTGCACCTAAAAAACGTTTTTACATCCCTTTCTTTGGTTTAAGATCCATTTTATGTAGGCATGAGAGATAACATAGGAAGCACCACAATAGTTAATATTCCCACTGATAATCATGGTCGCAAATGCAATAAGTGAGGAGTTTCATAAATGATGGAAAAAGGAGGGCACTAGCTCTGACAATTCATTAACACTATGCAATGGTAGTTATTCTCGATCTATGCACATATCGAAGACATAGTAATTTGTGTTGAACAAGGAAGTGACAAGCAATGTAACATGCAATGACTTACTCAGTTTTTACCAAAAAAGTTGTGATGCACCCTTACATGAGTGGTGATCTCATTGCAAGTTATGCACATTTATTTATGTCTATTTATTAAGAAAATCGATATCATAGCCTCGATATTGTGACATCATTAAAATTCACTTAAAATGGTGGTGATGGGATTAGAATCGAAATTATAGTGCATCTTATTCAAAGTTCTTTGTCTAATCACATCTATTTATGTCTATTTATATAGACATGCTTATTAAAATTTCTTCAATGCACTGCCTCAGAGCATGATTTTCCATGTTAGACTCTGAGAGCCCATTTCATTTAGTAAAACATAAACCAACCATCGACTATATCCAATATTTCCATTCTGAAGTATTTCAATTTCAGACACTTGGATCCATCTGGCACATCTCCTCACATCTGAAGGAAGGGATCCATTAACTGTGCATGTTTTCCAATGACAATAATCATTGCAACAATGATCATTGTATCTTTACATTCCAAAATGGTTGCATGCTTTCCTATGATAGTAATCATTGCAGCAGTGATCATTGTATCTTTACATTCCAAAATGGTTAGTTCATTTTTCGCATATCCTATGTCAAATCAACACTAGCCATAAATAATGAGTGTAGCATAGCCAATAGAATTGAAATTGCCTTGGTAAATGCATATCATGCATGTCTAGCTTCACCTTTATGTACAGTTCACGCTCAAATAGTGTGCACCATATGGATGGAACTAAGCTCACTATTGGCCCTTGACCAAGTTTTGAGGAACACTTGGTCATATTTGACCATTTTTGGGACTTCGACTACTTGTCAAAGATGGAGTGCAACGCAAAGCGGAAATCGTGGAAGCTAGACCCATTTTTGGGTCCTTTTAGGGTTTTTGGTTAATGTAATGGGGAAGGGATGTCGGCCTGTGGGTTCACCCACGCTTAGGCCCACTTTTGTAATGTATAAATAAATAGGCAATGTAAGAAATAATAGAAGTGGTTGCTTAGTGCACTTGGTGATTGCTTAGTGCAAGTTGGCTAAAGTGCTAAGAGTTGGATCTGTGTGATCAAGTATTGTAAGGCTTTGTGAATTTTGTGTAAGACTTGTAGAGCTGAGTGCAAGTCCCTATGAGAGATTGTAGAAGGCTTTGTGATGTAAGGCAAGGAAGAAGGATCTAGCGAGTTGCGCAGATCTTCTATCTTGTGTGCAGTAAGGTTTGGAGGCTCTGTGATGTAACCGATTAAAGACATTAATACAGAAGAAGACTTTGTGGACATAGCCCTAGGGTGGGGGTGAACCATGGTAAATTTGTGTGTTGTGCTCTATGCCTCAACTTGATATGCTTGTCTCTTCCTTTGATCAGTGATTTGATGTGTTTAGATAGATATATTTATGCTTTGTGCTTATGATCTATGAATGAATGTTAGCTATGATATGTATGAATATGCTTAGTGTTGATCTACAAGATTTGATCTGTTTTACTAAGTGCTAAAAGATCTTAGATCTAAGTAATGTTATGATGCTCTGTGTTATCTGTGAAGTATAATAAGACTGAATATTGATGAAGATTAACTGCTAAGTTCTCTGTTAAGTGTTAGAGTCACAGGTATGTGTCCCAGCTAAGGTTGCAGACATCTGAGTCCTGCAACCACCCCTACCTCTACCTCGGGTGAGACTTCAACTACTTTGCAGGTGTAGTCGAAAGGGCCAGTAGTTAGGGTTTTGTTGGTGTGTTGTTGTAGCGTTGAACCCCGGGTCTGCCCCTGTGCCAAAAAATAGTTCCGTTGCCGGGACTAAAACTGTGATTGTTGGGAACTAAGCAGAAGAAGCTTTGTGCAAAGATTCGTCCTAAAATTGTAAAATCTTTGTGCATGGATCTATGCCCTAGTGCACAGTGATCCACTTGATCTAAAAATCTTTGTGCTCCAATAAAGGTAAGAATAGTTAAAAGTTCTTAGATCTGGAAGCTTTGTGCCCTATAGAAGTAAAGAGGTGAAAATTTTTGTTTCTAAAGTATGGATTTAGGTATGCTTGATAGATTTTTTCCTAGCTTGAAAACTAGGGAATTATTAGATGACAGAACGTTTGATATGAATAGATTTGATAAGAATAATGATAGATATGTTATACCTATGCATAGAAAGAATTTTTGGACTAACCAATGGATGCAAGATCCTAGAAAGAAATTTTTGCAGGTTCGCCATTATGATCCTAGCGCGCAGTATAATAAAAGTTGGGGATCATTGAAGAGAAAGAGAAGATTAACTCTTTGTTATAGTTGCAGAAGACCAAGATATCTTGCTAAGGAATGCCCTGGGAGAAACCCTAGTTTCCTATATTGTAAGGCTATGGACCATGAAGTACTGGATTGCCCTAGAATGATTGCTAGACTTGAAAAGATTAATAGAGAGAAAGAAAACCCTGAAGGAGATCAAGAGACTAAAATTATAGAAGAACGCCAGAAAGAATCATAGATTATGTTGTTGAAAATGAAAGAAACCAATATAAAGATGTCAGTTTGTCATAGATCTTCAAAGAAAAGGAGAAAATCGAAGTAAGAATAGGAGACTTCAACATTGATTGTGCTCTAGATGAGGGAACATGGATGAACATTATGACATAAAGTACTTGGGAAACCCTAGGAAGGCATGCTATGGTTCCTTCACTAGGAAAAATAGGATTGTTTAAAGGAAAAATGGCAACCCTATGTGGCAAGATTACCTGGATAGCTATGAGTACCCATGGAGCTTCGACGGAGGAGGAATTCAAAGTTATTAAATTTATTGAGGACTATGCCCCATTTCCAACTTTGTTAGGCAAGATCTAGATTGAAAAAGACCAGATCCAAAGAAAAGAAGAAAAGGAATCCCTAGAACAAAAGAAGCAAGAACTCATGGAATTTATGACTAGAATGATCGCCTACTTGATGGAAGAACAAGAGAACAGATCTAAGCTATTAAACACTAGGGACTTGGTTGTCAAATATATAAGAGCATTAGAGGAACCACAGAAGATTGAAATACCTAATCCATATGATGAAGGTGTATTACCCTTGGATATGAAGAAAGAATCTTAACATCATGAAGCGACTATGTCGAGAGAGGATAAGGATCAGAATAAAAAAAGGATGACCAAGATGAAGCTCACTAGGAAGAAGGCTAGGAAGCTAAGTAAGAAGAGAGCCAAGATCGAAAAGTTACAGAAGATTCCACAGGGAACTTCGCAGAAGGAAAAATCATAGGAATTGAGCTTTGTCGGGATACCAGAACAACGACATATGGCACTTCGTCATGGTGAAGAAATATAGTCGTTGGACCAATATACTTGTTCGACTTCCACCCTGAATGGGCAGAAAATAAATAAAAGATCACTACCAGACCGTTGGACCATGCCATAATGAATGGATCAATGTTCATGAAAGATTCATACCCATTGCAAATACCCATTGCAAGCAAACCGTTGACGAATTTCCTATTTAGCTCGTCGCACCATGCTTGAAGAACACTTTTGCCAACTGAGAAATCGAAGCCCACAAAACTAGTGATTGTCTACAATGATCATTGCAAGCAAATTGTTCATCCTAGTGTATCATTTTGATATCATCGTGACCCCGATTATCTTTCCCGAGTGCGTATGTCTGATGAGTTCATCGAACTTGAGGAATCCATCACAGAGGTCCTTCTTGAGTTAATGACCGAGAGAACCATGTCAGAAAGAATAATGTCCACCAGAGTCCAAGCATCATCGACGGGAGGAGTGCAAGCCTCCCTGTCGACTGCTCGAGCAGGAACATCTCGAGCTGATGCAAAAATAAGATCTAATCATAAGGATGACATAGTCAACGCAAAGTTAGTGCCATCCATCCTACCAACTTACATGCCCCCTCTGAGCAGTGAGATTAACAGGGACAGTGTCCCTAGAGACTTTGAATACACCCTAGTCACTGCATACCTACCGAAAGGAGTGTGCACCTATCGCGTAGATCAAGACAAGGTTACAACGTTGAAGTTTTGCGACTTCAACCTGGGGGACCATAAAGCTTACATCATGCTCACCCCATATAGGTACTTGACAAGAACTAAGGACAAGAATTCAAAGCTCATCCCTCAGCAATGGATGATGAACCTCGCGCGGTCTACTTTGCTCAATGTTATGAAAGTACCACACTTCGGAAGACACCAGGAGGTGAATTCTTGTGTAAAACTACTGCTGGAAAGTTACCATGGAGGATACCTGTGGTTAGATCGTCGCATAACTGTTGATCTGGCACTGATCAATAGGATCACTGGGCTTAGCATCCAGGACCCTAATCCCCATGAGTACTATCCTGGAAAGACTACAAACCACGCTCTTGCGTAGAAGATCAAAGAATCCTATGGCGATGTTGAGAAAGGTGCGAGAGGCTACAAGGTAGCTTCCATTGAAAGTGGCGTAGTGCGCCTCACATGCCAATTGATCGTAGGGAAGTTGGTACTCAAGAATCGACCAACACAAGTATCTGGATTTGTAGTTGACCTCGCAAGGAAGTGCATCGAGGGACTACAGATGAACTGGGCGAAGTACCTGGTGAATCAACTGGAGATTGACTGCAGAGAAGCCCAGGATCAGGGGCATGAATTCCATTTTAGCTGGCTCTTGATACTTCTCGCTTTTGTTGCATGGGAGCTACCGGAAGGCTCAACCTTCTCGGACCTGGACCCCTTTGAGCCACTAGCTGCGAAGTTTAGTACATTATGGTACTCGAACAACATGAGCAAGCAATGGCAATCAAATGTCATTTTCCAGACGTAATATAACCAATTGAAAGCAGCCATAAGGAGCGAACCACGCATAACCCCGAACACTTTACAGATATTCCGACCTCTAATAAAGTTCAGCGTGGACTGCCACTTTATATACCTAACCCCATGCGCTGATGAGCACCAGGAACATCTTCAGTCCTATTATAAGTTGATAAAGGAAGACCTGGAAGAGATCACCAAAGAATGGTTGGCGTACCTCCTTGTTCCAGCATACCTCACAGAAATGTCCGACATCGACAGCCCTAGAACTGCGTAGGATACACCTAGGCCCAGTAAGACAAAGAAAGCAAAGTCGATGAAGAAGACTGAAGAAGTCCAGGATGTTGACAATCTATCGGTAAGGACGACTTCCATTACACCAACTGAAGCAGGTGATGACAAAAAAAGGTACAAAAACCCAGAGAGTCGAAGTACCACCGCCTCGGGAAGAAGAAGACTCATCAAAGAAAAGGAAGGTCTCACCTTTGAAATATTCCTCCAGAAAGAGACCAAGAACCACTGTAACCAAAATGCGAATTGCCCTCACGTTGGATGATTTTGATTTCATTGTTGCAGTGGTCAATGATGCTTCAAAGGAAATCATAGAGAAGCAAGAGGCAAAGTAGGAACAAATGTATAGCCAAATTAAGATCACACTCCAGGGAGTACAACAAGCACTCCAGTCTAGCCGAGCAACCTCTAATGCACCTCTGCAAGAAGGAACAACAAAAGAGGGAGATGAATCAATTCAGCTCTGCAAGATTGATGATACAATTGAAGTACACCTTCGACGTGCTCAGGAAGAAAAAGCACAGGCCACCCAGGCCCTAAAGAAAGAATAGGAGGAACTTATTGAACAATGTTGAACCGCGCAACAAGAGAAGAATTCTCTCCAAGCAAAATTTGAAGAAGACAGGGCGAAGATCCAAAAAGAGAAAGAGTAGTTGCTCGCAAAGTAGATAGGAATTGAAGAAGCAGTCAACAAAGAATTTCTCTCTGTGGCCGGCTTAGAGAAGAACCTGAAGAGCCCATAGAGTGCCAAGTGACGAAGTTGGCTGAAGTTATTCAGCAACTTCAACAAAGGGTCATGGAATTAGAGCTTCCGATGATACCACAGACTCCAAAAGAAGTGCGCGACCAACAAGAATTGAATGCTCAGAATGTAGTCAAGAGGATTAAAACACTTGTTGCAGAATGTAAACAGCTAAGTAGAAGAAGCGCGCAGATATACAAACAACTATCTGAAGACCCGAGTTGAAGAAATTAGAGTCCCAACTCCAGGAAGAAAAGCAACAAGCCAATACAGTACAGGTGCAACTCAAGCTCCTGTCACCCATCGAGAGGATGAAGAGATCCCAGGAACAACGCACTGCCCAACAACTCGTTCTTACCATGCAGAACAGAGTGATGGAAGTCACCCAGAAACTCCATCCGAGCCAGGAGGTGGCCTACCTATTGTTTGAAGAAATTGAAGGCCAAGGAACACTACTCGAACAAGTAGTTGCTACAGTCGAGCAACAACTGGAAGGACCTATCAACGAATCGGTTATTCAGGAGTTTGTTGAACAAGAAGCTGTAGCACAGAGACAATTCAAAGCAGCTCAAGCCAAGCTCGAGACCTTTGAGGTAGAGTTACCCAAACCTGAGTGACTTGGGACAAGTCACACGTGAGTGTTGGGGGCCTGTTGGACCTTGACCAAGTTTTGAGGAACACTTGGTCATATTTGACCGTTTTTGGGACTTCGACAGCTTGTCAAAGATGGAGCGCAATGCAAAGCAGAAATCGTGGAAGCTAGACCCCTTTTTGGGTCCTTTTAGGGTTTTGGGTTAATGTAATGGGGAAGGGATGTCGGCCCGTGGGTTCACCCACGCTTAGGCCCACTTTTGTAATGTATAGATAGATAGGAAATGTAAGAAATAGTAGAAGTGGTTGCTTAGTTCACTTGGTGATTGCTTAGTGCAAGTTGGATCTGTGTGATCAAGTATTGTAAGGATTTTTGCATTTTGTGTAAGACTTTACAGAGCTGAGTGCAAGTCCCTGTGAGAGACTGTAGAAGGCTTTGTGTTGTAAGGCAAGGAAGAAGGATATAGCGAGCTATGCAGATCTTATGTCCTGTGCGCAATAAGGTTTGGAGGCTCTGTGTTGTAACCGATTGAAGACATTAATAAAGAAGAAGACTTTGTGGACGTAGCCCCAGGGTGGGGGTGAACCACGGTAAATCTGTGTGTTGTGCTCTGTGCCTCGACTTGATATGCTTGTCTCTTACTTTGCTCAGTGCTTTGATGTGTTTAGATAGATATATTTATGCTTTGTGCTTATGAGCTATGAATGAATGTTAGCTATGATATGTATGAATATGATTAGTGTTGATCTACAAGATCTGATCTGTTTTACTAAGTGTTGAAAGATATTAGATCTAAGTAAATGTTGCGATGCTCTGTGTTATCTGCAAAGTATAATAAGACTGAATATTGATGAAGATTAACTGCTAAGTGCTCTGTTCACTGTTAGAATCACAGTTTTGTGTCCCATCTAAGGTTGCAGACATCTAAGTCCTGCAACCACCCTTGCCTCTACCTCGGGTGAGACTTCATCTGCTTCGCAGGTGTTTCCGAAAGGGTCGATAGTTAGGGTTTTGTTGGTGCGTTGAACCCCGAGTCTGCCCCTGTGCCAACACTCACTATACATTTATGGCTCGTAGATTATGGAGACTGCATTGAGAGCATGATGAGCTACTAATAATGAATTATGAAGTGGACAGTTGGCGACTAATTATTATTAGGGAGTGGCACGGGGAAGCCCCGATCAGTGTTGGAATTTCAAAATGGCCCTACGGTTTCATGCACTGTAACGTCGATTTCACCCATTTTACCCATTTGTACGAAGAATGTTAACGACATGTTGACGGTTGGACGAAATTATTAATCGTATTTGACAGGAAAATTGGCCCGTGACGGACAATTTTCTCATTAAATTCACAAACCATTCTATAAAAAATAGTAGAGCAGACAACAATGGAGTTGAGAAAACGTCTTTGACAGTTCCACATATTTCCAAGAGGTGAGCCCCAAATTGATATGTAACTAAAGCCGCATATTTTTGTAATGGCACGAAATGGAGTCCTACTTCCACTAGTAGTCTCTTATGAAGATGAACAACAAATATGAGAGCCAAAATTATTTGTAATACGTCAACTTATGTGGTGGTCTTCAATGTCAAAAAAATTCAATGCAATCTGCCACTGAAGACCACACTTCGTCCAACGTTTCAAAACTGGTTGAACACAAGGCATGAAATGATTATCAATGCATCGAATTTTTTTTTGGATACGAAGAATATTCATGGAATTTAAAAGTTTGAAGCAAAGACAAAATCCACGTCTATTACCTTGGAAAAGTTGACAAGATAGAAACCAGTTGAACAAATTGGATGCAGAATTTCTTCCGAAATTCCATATTTGGCGTACTTTTAACGACGTCATAATCACGACAATTCTTGTTGTTTATGCAATTATCTTACATGTTCAAGACCACTATTCTTGTGCAAAATGAATAGTCCCGCCATATGATACTATGTAAACCATTTTACGTTATGTGCTATTTCTCCTAACTTTCATCATAAATCATAATACCATCATGGAAATGTGTACTAAACAAAATGATAAATTCATTTTCATCATATATCATAATACCGTCATGAAAATTTGTACTATGATCAAACAAAATGATAAATTCGTTTAGTTTGATAGTTATGTTTTTTTTTTTTTTTTTT
>SNQJ01S0041344.1:72554-110532 GCA_010110895.2 Picea sitchensis | reverse complement strand
TTAAGAATTGTTATGAGATTATTTCTTCATCTTTTAAATGTTATTTTAATATTTAAATACAAAATATCGTTAATTGAAAAGTTTACCAAGTATTTGCAAAACAATGCTTTCTAATATTTATAATGAAATGGTTTTAGTATTGATTGTGGTTGGGATATCATTGATTGAAATCATGATTAATCAATGATGATTATTTAAAAAGACAAATTAATAAAGCTTTCAATCATATGTTTGAAATTGTTGTCACGACGATACCTTTGATTATGGTTGATAAGTTGGTCTACATTCATATCGATTATATAAGGTCACTTTTATGTATTACGTTATTCTAATTAAATTACTTTGTTAGGTTAGGAGCGACCATATGCCTGACCTATTTTACAATAAAGAGGAGGTGTAATTAAATTACTTTGTTACGTTAGGAGCGACCATATGCCTCACCTATTTTACAGTGAAGAAGAGGTGAGTGGTAAATTTGATTGTGTGGTTTGATTTAAAATTTCTTAAAAGTATATGATTGAATATTTATAGGATTTTATTGATAATAAATTGAATTTAGATCTCAAGTAAACTTATAATATAGATATGTGGAATTGAAAACAAAATTTTTTAGTTGATTGCATTTCCAAGGTGGTGATGTTTTGACGGTCGTTGTTGTTCATGTTATTAGCATTGGTTCTAGTTGTCAATAGCACCACAAGGTTGACATCCTTTAATCTCGTGAAAGATGGGAGTAATGATGGCACAACATTTTCCAGTGCAATCCCAAGCTAGGATTATCAAGCCAAAGCGAGAAAGGTTGACCAACTACTTCTTTCAATTCAAAATTGATTTGACACCTCAAAGGAAAAAGAGAATTAAATGACCCCATGGAACTAGGAGGAGGAGCACAGATACATGTGCATGTAGGTCACCACAAGATGAGGCATCAACTACATTAATCATGGACTGCAATGTCCATCAACTATAATAAAACTTAGGAAAAAAAGGCATTGTATGTGGCCACTTGGTAAGTTTTTTAAAATTTGTATTTTTAAATGATTTGTTTCCCCTGATAAATGTAGGAAAACATTTTAACACACCAGGGGTAATTTAGTATCATCACAATACCTAATCTAGTGAAAAAATTAAAATTATCAAATTGCAAAATATATAAAATTGTTAGTTTTTTTCAAAATAATCAAAATAATACATGTTTTGTGCGAAACGTTAGGAAATGTTTTGCACGAGAGGTAGAGTAATCATAATTCAATGCATGTTGAAGCTGTACTGAAACCATAATACCTACTTTGGTAGGGACTAATAAATGCAACAAGGACTGTGGTCATAATAACTTTGGTTAACCTCAACCCACAATCTAACTAATTGAAATCACAACAAAGTTGTTGTTTTTTTTTCCCATGAAATACATATCGCAAGAAAACACAATAAGTACTTCCCCTCATTCCAAGAATGGTCCCTAGGGTAAACTAGACTTCATAGAAGCTCAAGGCTTTGTCAACACAGGGCTCAAGATTGTTACAACAATATACTCATTAAGAGATCAACATGTCAGTTGTGGAAGTTGAACCTCAATGGGGAGGATAATAATCATTTCTCCCAACCACCCAGACTAGACCTAATTGACAACAACAAAGTCATGCTTGAAACCAAAGCATAGAACATTTGACATAAACATCCTCTATATATGTCTTTGTCTCTTGTCCTTCATGGAAAATTTATGTGTGGCTTGTTTAGTCTTGGAAAGATCATGATTGTCCTTTTTTGAATTTTTCCTCTCTTTTGTTTCTCTTTAAAATGCTCCATCATTCACTTTCAATTTATTTTTAGTGCATTCCCTTTCAATTTCCTTTTAGTACATTTCCATGGATGAATTTTTTTTAACGGAGAGGAAATATTGCCAAAGATTGTAGATCGTAGTCACATTGTGATCTTTTTATTGATGATGATGATGATGATGATGATGATTAATGTCCATTGAGACTGAATTGATATCACACCTTAAGAAGGTAAGAGATTATTTGCAATTCTTTAGAAATTTATTAATGTGTCTCAAATTCCTATTTATTATTATCATTTTTGTCTCTATCCCTAACAATAACTCTTTGGTTTTCCTCCTTTCGAGATGCAACCTTTGGAAGCTATGCTTGAGCCTTGCATCATCATCAATCCCTAGGCCTGAACTTTGGAGCAACGCAACTGTGTGGTTGAGGAAGAAATTCCCCTCAGTTGGATGATAGATTGGATAGCCCGAAACACAACCCCTGGACTGTCCATGGAAGAAATTCCACCAACAAATTTTGATGCAGAAATATATCCTCATGAGGATACGGTTGGGAAAATTTAGCATCCTATGCTCAATCCACACTGTTTTTCGAACGACCGCCTTCGGTTGATCTTTGATATGCGTCAGGACCAAGTTCACAATCAAAGCATCCTCAACTGATGCATGGAACTCCTATTTGAATCCATGTCGGGTGCACCGAATAAAACACTATGTCCAACCTACGGACAAAGGTTCGTCTTCACCTACAACACCGATGGATTCCCTGGTTCGCCAAACCTCTAACTTCTCTCTCATTTTTTGCATATCAGGAACCGACTTCACATATTTTCAGTTTTGTTAAATTATTTGGTGTATGGAAACAACCATGTTATTTTTTTTGGCGTGAGACACATTTTCTGGTGCATGATACTAGCCATGTCATGTTTATGGAGAATGACACTTGTCACATCATATTTTATAATTTCAGTTATGTTTTCTAAGTTTTTCTACAAACCACATGGTTTGGTTTCCTTGTTATGGTGGAACAGGTGGCAAACTATGAGCATTGTATTGATTTGATTCTTTTAAGGTAATATATCTTCTTTTATTTACAAAAAAAAAAAACAATAACTTTTTTATTTCTAATTATTGTTCATTTTCCTTCCTTCTTGGATTCTTTTACCTTTTGAACTTCCTTCCTTAATTCAACTTGGTCTTCTGGAATGAGGTTTTCATTTATAGACATTCTTGACCCTTTTGAGTTTTGAGATTTACTGAGTATGCCATATTTATGATCATTACAACTTACTTTGACAAGGATCGACTTATCTCTATGTTCGCTTATTTTTCCCAACCTATTTTCTTTTATGTTGTGAGATAATTTACTTTTTAATAGAGAGAAAATATTACCAAAAATTATACATTGTATTCATGATCTTGTTATTATGTTGTGAAATAATGTGATATTAAAGTGTTGTTTTTTTTTTCCTTTCTATAAAGTAGAAAAAAGCAAAAGATAAAAAAACTATAGTTGAAACACTTTAATATTACAATTTCAATAATTAAAATTACACTTTTAGATTTTTTTTAAATCCTTTCATCATTTTTAAATTTTAGAATTACAATCTAGAAAGTAGTAAAAAATAAAACAATTTATCATATCATCGAATTTATATTGGAGGTCTTAAAATTAGTTAAAATGTGTTTCAATATATAATGGTATTAAGGGACTAGTTTTTTAATTTAAATTGAACTATGGATATACACATTGATGAGGTTCAAGTTACCAAAAATTGCGGATGGGTATTTGCATATTGTTTGGAGATGATATTGTTATGTAATGAAAACATTTACATTTTTTAAACTCGTTCTATAATTTAGAGGAATTTATGACATTGTGTATAAGGTATATTATCTTATCCTCAATTTATATGGTGTTTTGGTATATGGTGTTTTGGTAAGATAAAATTTATTTTTTGATTTAAATCATCAAGAACTTGGAAGTAAGTTATGTTCCTCGAACCTTACATAGCTTGAAAATGCTATCATTAGATTATTGGTACAAACAAGGAATGTGAAGAACTGAACGCAAAAGCACTCAATATCATTCGTCTATGTCTGACAAATGATGTTATGTTTAATATCATAGGAGATGATACAATATTAGGCTTATGGACCAAGATGGAACCCTGTATATGGCGAAGTCCTTGAGGAGCATAATATTTTTGAAGAAGCAATTATACAGTTTGTGAATGAAAGAAGCTATTGGCCATTTAAATACCTTTAAGACCCTTATAGTGCAATTGAATAATATGGAAGTTAAATTCGAAGATGAAGATAAGGATATTACACTATTCTGGTCATTGTCTGATTCTTGGGATAATCTAGTCACCTCTATTATCTTTACCTCAACAGATGTTTTAGATTATGACTATGTTCTTGGAGCTTTGTTGGCTAAGGAGATGAGGAGAAAATCTAGTCAAGAAACCTCAACTTCAGAGGCGATGTTGGTCATAGGTCGACCCAAAGAAAAAGAGCAAAATCAAATAAGTTCTTCGCAGTCTCTATGTCAAGGGGTAGAAAGGGTAGAGTAAAATGTTGGTACTATGGAAAAATTGGCCATCTCAAGAAAGATTGTTGGAAAAGAAAAGAATCCCAAGAGAACTCTAGGAGAGAACAAAATTCGAAAGAAACAAAACCAGGTACGAATGATGAAGTTTTATCCATTTATAATAGCTTACAATATGAGGAAAAATGGATGTTAGATTCGGGTGCCTCCCACCACATGTGCTCACATAGAAACATGTTCATTTCTTACTAATCTATTGATGAGGGTGTAGTTTTTATGGGAAATGGTTTTCCCTATAAAATTGTTGGGGTTGGCATTATTAGAATCAGGATGTTTGATGGTATTGTTAAAGAACTGACAGATGTTAGATATGTACCAGATCTTAAGTTGATTTTGATTTCATTAGGGGTTTTGGATTTTGGTGGATATAAGTATGCAGGTCAAGGTGGATCACTCAAAGTGTCAAAAGGCAGTTTAGTAGTGATGAAGGAAACAAAGGTTGATAACCTTTATAAGTTGGAAGGAAGTATTGAAGTTGCATCTAAGGTAACATATGTATCTTCTTGTTTATGGAAGAAGCAACAAGGTCATATGAGCAAGAAAGAGTTGCAGAACTGTAAGTTTCTTCCAGACTTAGGATCTTTGTTTTTGGTTTTCTACTTGTTTGATATCTCTATTAGTTATGATGATGGAAATAAGGGATGTAATGTGTGGGATCCTACTTCCCACAAGATCGTCATTAATATAAATATAGTATGTATGGAACAATTAGAAGGGTTTTTTCAAGATCTCAATGATAGATTTGTTTGCATGCTAGAGAATTCATTGTAATGCCTAATGGTACCCAAGAAAATGTAAAATAGGTTTGAATCCTTCATGGTGAGCCAAACTTTTTCAATGGGTAGGTATGAATACATTGTTTATAATATCTTTACTTTCCTGACGATATTTGTTGATGATATGCTCACTGCAAACCGAAGCATGGTTGAGATCAGTGAGATAAAGGCTTAGTTGGACAAGATATTTCAAATGAAGGATCAAGGAGCAACAAAAAAAAAATTGAGCGTAGAAGTACATAGAGATGGTAATAATACTAAGTTCTGGTTGAAGTTCAGTATGAACATCATGAAACCAGTTAATATCCCTGTTGATTTCCATTATAAGTTTTCTTCAAGTTTAAGTCTTGTTTATAAAAAAGGAAAAGTTATGTCTCGTGTCAATTTAGTAGGAGGTCTTTTGGATGAGATGGAATGGCTAAGACCAAAGATTTCACATTCAGTTGATGTCGTCAATCACATGGAAAATTCGGGGGAAGAAGTGAAATGGGTGCTTCAGTGTTTTAGAGGCACACATGTCACCTATAATGGTTTCGGTAGTTTTGTATGTGGTAATTGTAATTTAGGTTTTGTAGGTATGTTGGATAAAAGTGTATTTACCTTAGGATATGTCTCAAAGAATTGTTTTGGAAGACATGTTGGAGGTGGAGTGATTCCTCAGAAAATCCAAAAATCAAGAAAATCATACAGATGTGCCCACGAAACAAATGTTATTAGAGAAGTTGCAGTTGTGTTTGGATTCTCTTGGCTTGCAGCATAGGTGATGAATAAATTGGACACTGATATTTAGGTAAATTGTTTTCAAGGTGGAGATTGTTGAGATATGTCAACCAATTTCCCACGATTTTGTGGATTGTAGCAGATTTAGTCGCTCATTTATTTAGTTTGTTAAAACAAATCACACAATGTGTGGATCCACATAAATGTAATCAGTTCTATGTAACACTTGAGAGCTAATATAAATCTATGTATGCCCATAGAGGAAAAAGAGAGTCTCGAGAGAGGTTGTGTGTGTAAGCCTAGTTTAGCTGATGTAGTATTCCCCTTGAACGATAATAAACCAAATATCATTGTATTGTGGATGTTTCCGTGTATAGGGTTTTACCACGTAAAAAAATGTGTTCAATTTGTGTGATTTCATATTGTTAAATATTTACAATTAGATATCTGTGTTTTTTATGGTTCCTCTACAACAAGTGGTATCAGAAAAAGTGCAACGGGTGCACCAAGCAAGCCGAGTAGATCTATGTGAGTTCAATCTGGATCTGAGAAGAGAAAATTGATCCGAGCATTGGAAGTCGAGTTCCTTGCGAACGGGCGTATTTTTTTCCTAGACGCTCCCTACAGAATGTGGTAGGACCGTACCCTGCTCCCTGCCTTTAGAAATTGATTTTTTCCATACCCATATGTGCTTGTATTTTGGCTAGAGGAGCGTCTAGAGAGGGACGTGCCTTGTACACGGAGAGAGGAGCATCCAAGAGGTGCTCCATGCATTGGTAAAGGGGCGCCCAGACGCCCTGTGCATACTTGTGGGGGATCATCCTCCAATTAGAACACAAGTTATCAAGTGGACTATTCGCATGGAAATAAGTATGTTGACCGAGTATTAAGTCGAGGTATGAAATCCGTCTTCAAAAATCCGTGACCTGACAAGCAAACAATGTATATGTGATTTCGTATAAATTCTTTTGTTGCCTAGTAGAGTGGATATATAACTTTATAAAAGATTATAAATAAATGGGTGGATGTCATATATAAATGAATGATGTGAGCTGGATGTAATATAAATAAATAAGTGGATGTCATATATAAAATGAATGATGTGAGTCGGATGTGTAAAAAAGATTTTTTAATATATATATATATATATATATATATATATATATATATATATATATATAATTCTTTATAATTTGATTTTTGGTTTAATCTGAACATTTATTATTTAAGGATCCATTTTGAACTATATAACAATATTCTTCCATTTTAAGAGTTTATTTTTATAAGTAGTGGTGTGGACAATTCGTGCTAATGGCCAAGATGTAGAGTGCAAAGTTTGAGATTGATAAATTCAATGAGAAGAACAATTTTGAATTGTGGAAGGTCAAGATGCATGATCTGTTGGTGCAACAAGGGTTGCAGAAGGCGCTGGCGAAAAAGTCAAAGAAACTAACAACCATGACAAACAAGGAATGGGAAGAACTTGACACAAAACCACTTAGTACCATTCATCAATGTCTAGAAGATGATGTTCTGTTTAATATCATAGGAGAGGATACAACAATAGGCTTATGGACCAAGATGGAAAGTCTGTATATGACGAAGTCCTTGACGAGTAGAATGTTTTTGAAGAAGCAATTATACAATTTGTGAATGAAAGAACGTATGTGAGTTGGTGACCATTTAAATACCTTTAATACCCTTATAATTCAATTGACTAGTATGGAAGTTAAATTCGAAGATGAAGATAAGGCTATTACACTATTGTGTTCATTGTCTGATTCTTGGGATAGTCTAGTTACCTCTATTAGATTTAGCTCAAAAGATGTTTTAGATTATGACTCTGTTGTTGGAGCTTTGTTGGCTAAGGAGATGAGGAGAAAATCTAGTCAAGAAACCTCAACTTCAAAGGTGATGTTGGTCAGAGGTTGACCCAAAGAAAAATAGTAGAATCGAAGAATTTCTTCATGGTATAAGTCAAGGGGAAGAAAGGGTGGAGTAAAATGCTAGTATTATGGCAAAACTAGCCATCTCAAGAAAGATTGTTGGGAAAGAAAAGAATCCCAAGAGAACTCTATGAAAGAAGAAAATTTAGCAACAACAAATCCAGGTACGACTGATGAAGTTTTATCCGTTTCTAGTAGCTTACAATATCAGGAAAAATGCTTCTTAGATTCAGGTTCCTCCCACCACATGTGCTCACATAGAAATGAGTTCATTTCTTACCAATCTGTTGATGAGGGTGTAATGTTTATGGGAAATTGTTTTCCCTGTAAAACAGTTGGGGTTGGCAGTATTAGAATCAATATGTTCGATGGTATTGTTAGAGAACCAATAGATGTTAGATATGTACTTGAGCTTAAGTTGAATTTGATTTCATTTGGGGTTTGGATTCTGGTGGATATAAGTATGCATGTCAGTGTGGAGCACTCAAAGTGTCGAAAAGAAGTTGAGTAGTTATGAAGGAAACAAACATTGATAAACTTTATAAGATGGAAGGTAGTATTGAAGTTGCATCTGAGGTAACAAATGTATCTTCTTGTTTATGGAAGAAGAAACAAGGTCATATGAGCAAAAAAGAGTTGCAGAACTATAAGTTTCTTCGAGACTTAAGAACAACTTGTTTACAAGGGACTTTGATTGATACAAATTCCCTAACTTATCCCATAATTCCTTGGTTGAATATTGTTTCGAGACATCCAACAACACCAAATCTTCCAGGCAAAGTCGAATTGTACTCCTTTCTCTTATGTCCAACTTCTCCTAATCTTCCTTCGACATACCAGTAGGTGGTGTTATAGTAGTTTGTTTACTAGTAGGTTGTGTATCAATGGAGTGTGTGCCAGTAGACTGTGTGCTAGTAGAATTCATATCATTAGGATGTGTACCATGATCCACAACGATCCATTATTCTTTGTCTACAAGAAGGTCCTCCATCTTGAGCTTCCATAGGTCAAATTTTTTACTGTTGAAATTCTCTATCTTGATTCTAGAAGAGCTCGTCATTCCTCTTTCTACACTCAAATCACCACTGCAAAATCTCTCACTAAACCCAGGTTTATCATAGACCTAAGATAAACTTGATCTATTAAGATCGATCCAAACCCTAGCAACAAAGGCGTCCCCCTGAAGCAAAAAATGAGCTCTGATACCACATGTAATTTTTAAACCTATGAAGTAAAGAAATACATAGAGATTATTAAGAAAAAAATAAATTAATCAATGGCGCATACATATAGTACACATAGATTTACGCTGGAGACCCTTAATCGAGAGAAAACCAGCCTTCCTTGGTGCCGCACCTTTCAACTCTTCATTGTATTAATTTCATCATTCACCATATAATATATACAATGTTTTAGGTATTTCGTATCTACCAAAACCCTAATCCCTTAATCCAGGATTAATTTAGAAAACTTCTAAAAATAGCAAAATCCGCTAAAATAGAAAAAACTGCCCCAAAAAAAATTCGGGGCGCCACCCTAAACCCCGTCGGCTCCGGGCTACCACCTAGAGATGAATGTTGCACGTAACTAGGGGATGACAAACCTGCCCCCCCCTGGGACCTCCCCAGGAAAGTGCCCGATGCACATGACACCCATGACAAAGAAAGTTGGGATCGTCAGACGCAGTTGTCGAATCTGATGCGCCCACACACACATGCAAAGAATATAACACATACCTAACAGCGAAGGTGCAATAGGTGTGCCAAGCATGCGAAGTAGATCTATGCGAGTTCAATCCATATCCGAGCAGAGAAAATTAATCTGAGTGTTGGAAGTCGAGTTCCTTGCACATGGGTGTCGTTTTTTCATGGAAACTCCCTAGAGAGTGTGGTAGGAGTGTCCCCCACTCCCTTCCTTCAACAATTGATTTTTTCTATACCCGGACGCATCTATATTTTGGCTGGAGGAGCGTATAGAGAGGGACATAACCTGTATATGAAGAGAGGAGTGTCCAATACGTGCTCCGTGCAAGGGTAAAGGGGTTTTCATATTCCATGTGCATACTTGTGGGGGAGTGTCCTCCAATTAGAACGCGAGTTATTAAGCAGAGTATTCGCATGGAAATAGGTATGTTGGAGTAGTATTAAATTTGAGGTATGAAAGCGGCCTTCAAAAGTCCGCGAGCTGACAAGAAAACAATGTATATGCGATTTTGTATAAATTCTTTTGTTATTGCACATAAGTCAAAGTATATGGCAGAGAAGAAATCAAAGAATTTTTTCTTTTCTTTAAGCATGAAATTCGTATGAAGAATTGCCTAGTGGAGTGGAGTGATAAATTTGTAAAGTATTATAAATTAAATGGGTGGATGCCATATAAAAATGATGTGAGGTGGATATGAAAAGGTTATATATATTATTATTTATGTTTTGAAACCCTTTTTGGTTTAATCTTAAGCCTTTATTATTTAACGATCCATTTTGAACTATATAAGACTATTCCTCCATTTTAAGAGTTCAGTTTTATAAGGAGTGGTGTGGACAATTCGTGCTAATGGCCAAGATGCAAATTGCAAAGTTTGAGATCAATAAATTCAACGGGAAGAACAATTTAAAATTGTGTAAGGTCAAGATGCAGTATCTATTGGTGCAATAAGGGTTGCAGAAGGTGTTGAAGGGAAAGTGAAAGAAACCAGGAACCATGAAAAAAGAGGAATGGGAAGAAATGGATGCAAAAGCACTATGTATCATTTGTCTATGTATGGCATATGATTTTCTGTTTAATATCGTAGGAGATGATACAACAATAGTCTTATGGAACAAGATGTAAATTCTATATATGACGAAGTCCTCGATGAGCAAAATCTTTTTGAAGAATAAATTATATAGTTTGTGAATGAAAGAAGGTACAAGAGTTATTGACCATTTAAATACCTTTAATAACCTTATAGTGCAATTGACTAGTATGGAAGTTAAATTTGAAGATGAAGATAAGGCTATTACACTATTGTGATCATTTCGTGATTCTTGGGAAAATCTAGTCACCTCTATTAGCTTTATCTCAACAAATGTTTTAGAATATGATTCTATTGTTAGAGGTTTGTTGGTTGAGGAGATGAGGAGAAAATATAGTCAAGAAACCTCAACTTCATAGGCGATGCTGGTCAGAGGTCGACCCAAATGAAAAGAGAAGAATCATAGAATTTCTTCATGGTCTAAGTCAAGGGGCAGAAAGGGTAGAGTAAAATGTTGGTACTGTGGAAAGATTGGCCATGTCAAGAAATATTGTTGGAAAAGAAAATAATCCGAGGAGAACTCTATGAAAGAAGCAACTTGGGCTGCAAAAAAGCCAGGTACGACTGATGAAGTTTTATCTATTTCTATAGCTTACAATATCAAGAAAAATGGATGTTAGATTCAGGTGCCTCCCACCACATGTTCTCACATAGAAACTGGTTCATTTCCTACCAATATGTTGATGAGGGTGTAATGTTTATGGGAAATGGTTTTCCTTGTAAATTTGTTGGAGTTGTAAGTATTAGAATCAGGATGTTCGATAGTATTGTTAGAGAACTAACATATGTTAGATATGTACATGAGCTTAAGTTGAATTTGATTTCAATAGGGGTTTTGGATTCTGGTGGATATAAGTATGCAGGTCAAGGTGGAGCACTCAAAGTGTTGAAAGGAAATTTGTTAGTGATGAAGGAAACAAAAATTAGTAACCTTTATAAGCTGGAAGGTAGTATTAAAGTTGCATCTAAGGCAATATATGTATCTTCTTATTTATAGAAAAAGAAACAAGGTCATATGAGCAAGAAAGAGTTGCAGAACTGTAAGTTTCTTCCAAACTTATGATCTTTGTTTCTGGTTTTATACTTGTTTTATATATCTATTAGTTATGATGATGGAAATAAGGGATGAAATGTATGGGTAAAATCATGAAGATGGGAAACACTTTTGCTTGTTTTATGACAAAAAAAACTGTATTTTCACAAGTTCTTCAACTTCTGGCATACAAAAGTAATTTTTTTTATTTAGAATTTCACTTTACAGTAAAAACAAAACTTGTGAAGAATTTTGTTATCTTTCCAATGACTATTTTTCAATTTTTTTTAATCAAGATTTGATATGTCAATTTGACAATTGTTTAAAAATATGTTCCTTAAACATGAAAGGAACGATAATGAGTTATTGTTTTCCACAACAATGTATCTATTATTAAACTTATGTTTTTAAGAAATGAAATATACTGCAACAATCTACAGAGACTCTATTTTATTAGGACTATAATTTTGAATCTAACGGATGATTATTATAATTTCTAGAATTTTTTGCAGTTGATCAAGCTGAAAATGTTGCAGATTTTAAACACATGTTTTTTTACACCTTGTATCTATCTTAATTTTTTCTTAAAAGTAAAATCTAAAAATACCCTTTTGAAGAGAACAAAATGATTATGAATATAAATTTTCCATAGTTTTCCACTATGTATTTTTAGAGATATGGATTTTTCATTTCATCGAATCATAATATCACCTAAAAATATTATGCAGTGAGGTTTTTATAAAATTAAATAAAATTAGATAAAAATAATGAAAATGAAAACAAATTATACCCAATGAAAGTAGATTCAATTTTAAAAATGTTGGTATCAATTCTGAAACTAAATTATGAGTATTTGTAGGAGTCTTCTACATCCAAAGATGAAGTAAGATGGAGATAATTTGCAGTTTCCTGCAAACAGTCCCATTTTCAGGTTTTCAGCTGAAATATTATTTCGACCGAAACCTAGTTTTTAACGGAATCTATTAAAAATAAACATTTCAGCCAAAAAGCCTTTCGACCGAAATATTCTTACCACAAGAAAATAATTCATTCAAAGAACATTGTACATGAATTTCGAGGGCGTCATTAAATTTGACGTGCAAATTTTCGACCGAAAAAATTCCTAGCAACATTTTTTCGACCGAAAAATTGCCGCTAGAAATTTTGGAGACCCGATTCTCACGAAAGTGTCACCCAACTTCATGATTTTACCCGTATGGGATCCTACTTCACACAATATCTTCATTAAAAAAAATATAATATGTATGGAACAACCAGAAGGGTTTGTTCAAGAATGCAACGATATATTTGTTTTCATGCTAGAGAATTCATTGTATGGCCTAATGGTACCCATGAAACTGTATAAAAGGTTTGAAATCTTCATGGTTATCCAAAAATTTTCAAGGGGTAGGTATGACTATGTTGTTTATAGTACATTTATTTCCTGATGATATTTGTTGATGATATTGTCGTTGCAAACCGAAGCATGGTTGATATCAGTGAGATAAAGGCTCAGTTGGAAAAGACATTTCAGATGAAGGATCAAGGAGAAAGAAAACAAGTTTTGAGCACAAAAGTGCACACAAATGATAATAATGGTAAGATGTGGTTGAAGTTCAGTATGAACATCATGAAACTAGTTAATATCCCTATTGCTTTCCAGTATAATTTTTCTTTAGGTTTAAGTCTTGTTTATAAAGAAGAAAAAGTTATGTCCCGTGTCAGTTCAGTAGGAGGTCTGTTGGATGCGATGTGTTAGCACACATATCTGTAGAGACAAAAGTAACTCAAAGGTGCTGTGAAAATCAAGTTTTGCCTACTCTATATTCCTTACCTATGTCTAAGCTATCTAAACTATTTTTTAGTATGACATATGCACAAGATTTTCTAAGGTCTTTATGCATAATTTTGAAAGAAATAGAATGCTACTGGAATTTCCAGCAGCGTATTTTGAAAGAAACAAAATGATACCAGAATTTCCGGCAGCGTATTTTGAAAGAAACATAACGCTACCGGAATTTCCGACAGCGTTGGGATAAACAATTTTTATAACATAGTTATACCGAAATTTTGGAAGTGACAACGTTGAAGCTATTTTGACAGTTGTTAATGGACCTTTTTGACATGGTTAAAACATGATTGGGCCTCCTAAAGTTATGAGCATGTGGGAGGTGATTAGTTGATGAAAAAACAAGTGGTCCTAAAAAGATGGTTCATGGAAACAACAACCCAGCCCAAGATTAGTTGTACCTCAAGCACATGCAACATCTTCAGCTTGTTTAATTTTCTCCTCCTACTCAACATCTGTCTAGTTAGTTAGCTAGTTGAGGAAGAATATCTCTAATTATGTGTATGTTTTTTCTTGGGATGTAACTAAATGATTAATGGCATAATTAAGTTGTTACATTTCTTTTGGAGGTGGTGTTGGGGCCTCTCCCTATATATTTTCACTTGAAAAACTTTGTAAGGGTTGATTGGTTCAACTAGAAGCTTGATATCAATAAAAATACTCAATTTCTATTTATGTAGAAGGATCTTGTGATTCAGGAAATCTTAAATACATGGCATGTTTCTCCTTCTATTATTTTTCTATTCATCTATTTGCAGTGACTGGTGTTTAGCAGTGAGAACCCTTTGGAGGATCCAATCGGTTGTTATGTATGTTATGGTTTTATGTACATCATTTTCTAGCAAATTCAGTAGCATTGAGTGAAGGTTTCATGACTGAGGCATTGAAATCCTTTATGCATGTTTTCAGTTTATGTTCTATAGTCTATATCTAAAACAAAGTTTTGGATGTAGGCTAATTCCTAGCTGTAGGAGTTGCTTAGGATGTTTCAAACTTCTTAGGTTAACTATCAACTTCTTTGTTACACTTTTTACTTCCTAATATTACAATCTAATCCATGCAATTCATTCCCTACCACAATTTTCCAAATATGTGAGGTACTATCTGAGTTAAAATCACTTTCAAGCATTTTCATAGGCCATTCCACCTTTTAAAATTTCCCACTTACCAAAACCTGTTTGAAGTGAGTCTTGATTTGCAAGGCTTACCCCTTTGTAGTCAAGGGGTGACTCCTTGTGTTAAAATTAAAGGGTTTCGTTTTCGGGGAACGAAGTGTGAAGCTAGCTTCCTTGGGAGAATGCCATAGATCCAGCTCTTGATGGTAGACAAGAGAGGGACAAAAAAATTGACTGTAATTATCTACCTGGCAACTCCACAAGCAAAGACTCCACTGGGGAGGATCTTGTTGACAGGAAGGTGAAGGGGAAGAAGTGTAAAACCATGTATCATTTCATTAGTTTTCTACATGAAATCTTGTTCTTCTTTACCATCTCTTTCCTGTCTTTTCATTTACATATAAAGAGGATAATCTTGTGCTTTGTCTATTCAGTTAATCATAAGCCTTATTTTATATATCCATCCTTGGAAGAGGAAAATTTGCATCCTCCTTGTGTTGTTGAGGTTGGTCCTGAAACTTCACTTCAACCTATTGAGAAGAACGAGGTTTATATCTCCATCCCTTCTGAACATGCTCAGCCTTGTGACCATGAGAATGATGAAATTGATTCAAAACCTTCCCAGATCTTATTACCTTCTTCTATTAGTCCCGATCCTTGTCATCAACTTGTTAAACCTTTCTTTCAGCCCACATAATTCCAGTCTAGAGTTAGAAAAAGGGTGTTTAAAATTCTCAAATTTCCATCTCACCTTCATCCTTATCCTACCAACTTTCTTGAGTATATTCCCCAGTTTACAAGAGAAGATCATGTTATAGCTGAGAGGAATTTGGAGGCCTTTGAGAACTTTGTTGATCAGTTTGAGATAGTTCATGATGATGTTACAATGAGTTTGTTCTCCAAATATTTGTTTGAATATGTTGATGTGTGGTTTAAAGGTTTCGAAGCCGATTCCATTGGTTTTTGGATCGAGCTATGCAATTCATTTTTAAAGTGTTGGGGTGAGAACAAGTCCCTTGATCAGTACTTGGTTGATTTTAATTCTTTGAGGAGAGGGGAAGAGGAAGCCTTGGCTTTCTTCAACATCAGGTTTTACAGTGTTTATCATAACATGCTAGTAGAAATCTGACCTTCCAAGACTATTGCCACGGTATACTATGTAATGGCTCACCATTCAGAGCTTGTCCTTCTCTTGAGAGAAACAAAATCTTCATCCTTAAAATGCTTATTTGAAGATGTTGAAGAAGTGGCAGTTATTGGCAATGTTTATAGGTTGGTTACATATATGAATCCATCTCCCAATGGATAAGGCGACTGGAACTACTAATGTTCTTGGAAGCCTCACAGGGAGGCCCCCATCGCAGTTGGAGCCTGATATTAGCACAAACATCTGTAGCGACAAAAGTATCTCAAAGGCCTTGTGAAAATCAAGTTTTTCCTACTCTAGATGCCTTACCTATGTCTAAGCTATCTCAACTATTTTTGAGTATAACATATGCATGAGATTTTCTAAGGTCTTTATGCATAATTTTGAAAGAAACATAATGCTACCAAAATTTACAACAACGTATTTTGAAAGAAACAAAATGCTACCGGAATTTCTGGTAGCGTATTTTGAAAGAAACAGAACGCTATCAGAATTTCCGACAACATCGGGATAAACAGTTTTTATAATAGAGTTCTACTGGAATTTTGGAAGCGACAACGTTGAAGCTATTTTGACAGCTGTTAATGGACCTTTTTGAGCTAGTTAAAACACGATTGGGCCTCCTAAAGTTATGAGCACGTGGAAGGCGGTTAGTTTATGAAGAAACAAGTGGTCCTAAAAAGATGGTTCATGGAAACAACAATCCAGTCCAAGATTCGGTGTACGTCAAGCACACACAACATCTTCAACATGTTCAGTTCTCTCCTCCTAGTCAACATCTGTCTAGTTAGTTAGCTAGTTGAGGAATCATATCTCTAGTTATGCGTATGTTTTTTCCTGGGATGCAACTAAATGATTAATGATGTAACTAAGTTGTTACATTTATTTTGGAGGTGGCACTGGGGCCTCTCCCTATATATTTTCACTTGAAAAACTTTGTAAGGGTTGATTGGTTCGACCAAAAGCTTGATATCAATAAGAATACTCAATTTCTTTTTATGTAGAAGGATCTTGTGATTCAGGAAATGTTAAATGCATGACATGTTTCTTATTCTGTTATTTTTATATTCATCTATTTGTAGTAACTGGAGTTTAGTAGTGAGAACCCTTTGGAGGATCCAATCGGTTGTTATGTATGTTCTAGTTTTTTGTACATCATTTTCTATCAGATTCAATAGCATGTGAGTGAAGGTTTCATGACTGAGGCATAGAAATACGTTATGCATGTTTTCGGTTTATGTTCTATAGTCTATATCTAAAACAAAGTTTTGGATGTAGGCTAATTCCTGGTTGTAGGAGTTTCTTAGGATGTTTCAAACTTCTTAGGTTAACTATCAGCTTCTTTGTTACACTTTCTACTTCCTAATATTACAATCTAATCCATCCAACTCATTCCCTGCCACAATTTTCCAAATATGTGAGGTACTATCTGAGTTAAAATCACTTTCAAGCATTTTCAGAGGCCATTCCACCTTTTAAAATTTCCCACTTACCAAAACATGTTTGAAGTGAGTCTTGATTTGTAAGGCTTACCCCTTTGCAGTCAAGGGGTGACTCCTTGCGTTAACATTAAATGGTTTTTTTTTCAGAGAACGAAGTGTGAAGCTAGCTTCCCTGGGAGAACGACATAGATCCAACTCTTGATGGTAGACAAGAGAGGGACAAAGCAATTGACTGTAATTATCTACCTGGTGACTCCACAATCAAAGACTCCACTAGGGAGGATCCTGTTGACAGGAAGGTGAAGGGGAAGAAGTGTAAAACCATGTATCATTTCATTAGTTTTCTACATGAAATCTTGTTCTTCTTTACCAACTCTTTCCTGTCTTTTCCTTTACATATAAAGAGGATAATCTTGTGCTTTGTCTATTCGGTTAATCATAAGACTTATTTTATATATCCATCCTTGGAAGAGGAAAATTTGCATCCTCCTTGTGTTGTTGAGGTTGGTCCTGAAACACTTCAACCTATTGAGAAGAACGAGGTTTATATCTCCATCCCTTCTGAACATGCTCAGCCTTGTGACCATGAGAATGATGAAATTGATTCAAAACCTTCCTAGATCTTATTACCTTCTTCTATTAGTCCTAATCCTTGTCATCAACTTGTTAAACCTTTCTTTCAGCCCACATAATTCCAGTCTAGAGTCAGAAAAAGGGCGTTTAAACTTCTCAAATTTCCATCTCACCTTCATCCTTATCCTCCCAACTTTGTTGAGTATATTCCCCAGTTTACAGGAGAAGATCATGTTACAGCTGAGAGGAATTTGGAGGCCTTTGAGAACTTTGTTGATCAATTTGAGATAGTTCATGATGATGTTACAATGAGGTTGTTCTCCAAATATTTGTTTGAATATGTTGATGTGTGGTTTAAAGGTTTCGAAGCCAATTCCATTGGTTCTTGGATCGAGCTACACAATTCATTTTTAAGGTGTTGGGGTGAGAACAAGTCCCTTGATCAGTACTTGGTTGATTTTAATGCTTTGAGGAGAGGAGAAGAGGAAGCCTTGGTTGTCTTCAACATGAGATTTTACATTGTTTATCATAACATGCTAGTAGAAATCCGACCTTCCGAGACTACTACCACGGTATACTATGTAATAGCTCAGCATTTAGAGCTTGTTCTTCTCTTGAGAAAAACAAAATCTTCATCCTTAAAATGCTTATTTGAAGATGTTGAGGAAGTTGAGGAGAAAATCCATGCTAGCAAGAGGATTTGTATGCAAGCATATTATGAAAGTTTGCATGTAGATGAACAACAGGAAGACTATCAATATATTTTAGATTTGCAGCAAAAAGACAGTGAGTATGAATCAGATCTAGAACAACAACAAGGTTGTAAGTATATTTTACATTTAGAACCAGACTCTTCAGTATGTCCACATTTTTCTATGGACAGGGATGCATGTCATGATTATGATTAGTTTTCAAAACATGTTGAACATATTATAACTGATGATTGCATAGATTATTATATGTTCCTGGCTGATCATTATCAGCTTGATTTAAAACATGTTGTATCATTATCTTGTGGTCATCATGCTAGAAATGAAGAGACTGCCATTGTTGATGATCAAGAGTTGATTTCGAGAGAAAAATAAGGTTATAGTTTTGCAAGAAGAGAGGCATTCATGGATGAGAAATTATTTTTTATGGATCAACATGCTTATGATATTGGTTTTAAGGATCCATTTGCAACCTTGTTAGAGTCTTATGTTTCATATTTTCTAAAAATTTCAAATTGCATTATTTCACTGATACGCATGGGTGAGTATGGTTTTCTGAAAGAGTTTATGTTGTTTCTGCTATATTTATGTTATTATTCATTGATTAGTGACATAGATGAGATCATTTCAGTCATGAGGTTGCTTGAATGGTTACTATGGAAGTCTTCTTTTACTTGACCAAGTTGCAAATTTGGTTAGGGTAGGGTAGCATAGGTAATAATCTCCCTTCTCGAGCCTTGCTTTCCTTAGTTTGTAGCGGGTTTTTCAATTTTCTTGAATAAGTGGTAGTTATTGGCAATGTTTAGAGGTTGGTTACACAGATGAATCCATATCACAATGGATAAGGAAACTGGAACTACTAAGGTTCTTGGAAGCCTCACAGGGAGGCCCCCATCCAAGTTGGAGCCTGATATTAGCACAAACATCTGCAGCGACAAAAGTAACTCAAAGGCCGTGTGAAAATAAAGTTTTGCCTACTCCAGATGCCTTACCTATGTTTAAGCTATCTCAACTATTTTTTAGTATAACATATGCCTGAGATTTTCTAAGGTCTTTATGCATAATTTTGAAATAAAAATAATGCTACTGGAATTTACGACAACGTATTTTGAAAGAAACAAAATGCTACCAGAATTTCTGGCAGCATATTTTCAAAGAAATAGAAGGCTATCAGAATTTCCGACAACATCGGGATAAATTTTTTTTATAACAAAGTTCTATCGGAATTTTGGAAGCGACAACGTTGAAGCTATTTTGATAGCTGTTAATGGACCTTTTTGAGCTGGTTAAAACATGATTGGGCCTCCTAAAGTTAGGAGCACGTGGAAGGAGGTTAGTTTATGAAGAAACAAGTGGTCCTAAAAAGATGGTTCATGGAAACAACAATCCAGTCCAAGATTCGGTGTACCTCAACCACACACAACATCTTCAACATGTTCAGTGCTCTCCTCCTAGTCAACATCTGTCCAGTCAGTTAGCTAGTTGAGGAATCATATATCTAGTTACACGTATGTTTTTTCCTGGGATGTAACTAAATGATTAATGATGTAATTAAGCTGTTACATTTATTTTGGAGGTGGCGTTGGTGCCTCTCCCTATATATTTTCACTTGAAAAACTTTGTAAGGGTTGATTGGTTCGACCAAAAGCTTGATATCAATAAGAATACTCAATTTCTTTTTATGTAGAAGGATCTTGTGATTCAGGAAATGTTAAATGCATGACATGTTTCTTATTCTGTTATTTTTATATTCATCTATTTGTAGTAACTGGAGTTTAGTAGTGAGAACCCTTTGGAGGATCCAATCGGTTGTTATGTATGTTCTAGTTTTTTGTACATCATTTTCTAGAAGATTCAATAGCATGTGAGTGAAAGTTTCATGACTGAGGCATAGAAATATGTTATGCATGTTTTCAGTTTATGTTCTATAGTCAATATCTAAAACAAAGTTTTGGATGTAGGCTAATTCCTAGTTGTAGGAGTTTCTTAGGATGTTTCAAACTTCTTAGGTTAACTATCATCTTCTTTGTTACACTTTCTACTTCCTAATATTACAATCTAATCCATGCAACTCATTCCCTGCCAAAATTTTCCAAATATGTGAGGTTCTATCTGAGTTAAAATCACTTTCAAGCATTTTCAGAGGCCATTCCACCTTTTAAAATTTCCCACTTACCAAAACATGTTTGAAGTGAGTATTGATTTGTAAGGCTTACCCCTTTGCAGTCAAGGGGTGACTCCTTGCGTTAACATTAAATGGTTTCGTTTTCGGGGAACGAAGTGTGAAGCTAGCTTCCCTGGGAGAACAACATAGATCCAACTCTTGATGGTAGACAAGAGAGGGACAGAGCAATTGACTGTAATTATCTACCTGACGACTCCACAATCAAAGACTCCATTGGGGAGGATCCTGTTGACAGGAAGGTGAAGGGGAAGAAGTGTAAAACCATGTATCAATTCATTAGTTTTCTACATGAAATATTGTTCTTCTTTACGAGTTCTTTCCTGTCTTTTCCTTTACATATAAAGAGGATAATCTTGTGCTTTGTCTATTCGGTTAATCATAAGCCTTATTTTATATATCCATCCTTGGAAGAGGAAAATTTGCATCCTCCTTGTGTTGTTGAGGTTGGTCCTGAAACTTCACTTCAACCTATTGAGAAGAACGAGGTTTATATCTCCATCCCTTCTAAACATGCTCAGCCTTGTGACCATGAGAATGATGAAATTGATTCAAAACCTTCCCATATCTTATTACCTTCTTCTATTAGTCCTGATCCTTGTCATCAACTTGTTAAACCTTGCTTTCAGCCCACATAATTCCAGTCTAGAGTCAGAAAAAGGGTGTTTAAACTTCTCAAATTTCCATCTCACCTTCATCCTTATCCTCCCAACTTTGTTGAGTATATTCCCCAGTTTACAGGAGAAGATCATGTTACAGCTGAGAGGAATTTGGAGGCCTTTGAGAACTTTGTTGATCACTTTGAGATAGTTCATGATGATGTTACAATGAGGTTGTTCTCCAAATATTTGTTTGAATATGTTGATGTGTGGTTTAAAGGTTTCGAAGCCGATTCCATTGGTTCTTGGATCGAGCTACGCAATTCATTTTTAAAGTGTTGGGGTGAGAACAAGTCCCTTGATCAGTACTTGGTTGATTTTAATGCTTTGAGGAGAGGGGAAGAGGAAGCCTTGGTTGTCTTCAACATGAGATTTTACATTGTTTATCAGAACATGCTAGTAGAAATCCGACCTTCCAAGACTGCTGCCACGGTATACTATGTAATAGCTCAGCATTTAGAGCTTGTCCTTCTCTTGAGAAAAACAAAATATTCATCCTTAAAATGCTTATTTGAAGATGTTGAGGAAGTTGAGGAGAAAATCCATGCTAGCAAGAGGATTTGTATGCAAGCATATTATGAAAGTTTGCATGTAGATGAACAACAAGAAGACTGTCAGTATATTTTAGATTTGTAGCAAAAAGACAGTGAGTATGAATCAAATCTAGAACAACAACAAGGTTGTAAGTATATTTTACATTTGGAAGTAGACTCTTCAGTATGTCCACATTTTTCTATGGACAGGGATGCATGTCATGATTATGATCAGTTTTCAAAACATGTTGAACATATTATAACTGATGATTGCATAGATTATTATATGTTCCTGGCTGATCATTATCATCTTGATTTAAAACATGTTGTATCATTATCTTGTGGTCATCACGCTGGAAATGAAGATACTATCATTGTTGATGATCAAGAGTTGATTTCGAGAGAACAATAAGGTTATATTTTTGCAAGAAGAGAGGCATTCATGGATGAGAAATTATTTTTTGTGGATCAACATGCTTATGATATTGGTTTTAAGGATCCATTTGCAGCCTTGTTAGAGTCTTATGTTTCATATTTTCCAAAAATTTCAAATTGCATTATTTCATCGATACTCATGGGTGAGTATGGTTTTCTGAAAGAGTTTATGTCATTTCTGCTATATTTATGTTATTATTCATTGATCAGTGACATAGATGAGATCATTTCAGTCATGAGGTTGCTTGAATGGTTACTATGGAAGTCTGCTTTTACTTGACCAAGTTGCAAATTTGGTTAGGGTAGGGTAGCATAGGTAATAAGCTCCGTTCTCGAGCCTTGCTTTCCTTAGTTTGTAGCGGGTTTTTCAATTTTCTTGAATAAGTGGCAGTTATTGGCAATGTTTAGAGGTTGGTTACACAGATGAATCCATATCCCAATGGATAAGGCAACTGGAACTACTAAGGTTCTTGGAAGCCTCACAGGGAGGCCCCCATCCCAGTTGGAGCCTGATATTAGCACAAACATCTGCAGCGACAAAAGTAACTCAAAGGCCATGTGAAAATAAAGTTTTGCCTACTCTAGATGCCTTACCTATGTCTAAGCTATCTGAACTATTTTTGAGTATAACATATGCATGAGATTTTCTAAGGTCTTTATGCATAATTTTGAAATAAACATAACACTACTGGAATTTACGACAATGTATTTTGAAAGAAACAAAATGCTACCAGAATTTCTGGCAGCATATTTTGAAAGAAATAGAACGCTATCAGAATTTCCAACAACATCGGGATAATTTTTTTTTATAACAGAGTTCTACCAGAATTTTGGAAGCGACAACGTTGAAGCTATTTTGACAGCTGTTAATGGACCTTTTTGAGCTGGTTAAAACATGATTGGGCCTCCTAAAGTTAGGAGCATGTGGAAGGCGGTTAGTTTATGAAGAAACAAGTGGTCCTAAAAAGATGGTTCATGGAAACAACAATCCAGTCCAAGATTCGGTGTACCTTAAGAACACACAACATCTTCAACATGTTCAGTGCTCTCCTCCTAGTCAACATCTGTCCAGTTAGTTAGCTAGTTGAGGAATCATATATCTAGTTATGCGTATGTTTTTTCCTGGGATGTAACTAAATGATTAATGATGTAATTAAGTGGTTACATTTATTTTGGAGGTGGCATTGGTGCCTCTCCCTATATATTTTCACTTGAAAAACTTTGTAAGGGTTGATTGGTTCGACCAAAAGCTTGATATCAATAAGAATACTCAATTTCTTTTTATGTAGACGGATCTTGTGATTCAGGAAATGTTAAATGCATGACATGTTTCTTCTTCTGTTATGTTTCTATTCATCTATTTGTAGTAACTAGATTTTAGCAGTGAGAACCCTTTGGAGGATCCAATCGGTTGTTATGTATGTTATAGTTTTTTGTACATCATTTTCTAGCAGATTCAATAGTATGTGAGTGAAGGTTTCATGACTAAGGCATTGAAATACTTTATGCATGTTTTTAGTTTATGTTCTATAGTCTGTATCTAAAACAAAATTTTGGATGTAGGCTAATTCTTGGCTGTAGGAGTTTCTTAGGATGTTTTAAACTTCTTAGGTTAACTATCAGCTTCTTTGTTACACTTTCTACTTCCTAATATTACAATCTAATCGATGCAACCCATTCCTTGCCATAATTTTCCAAATATGTGAGGTTCTATCTGAGTTAAAATTACTTTCAAGCATTTTTAGAGGCCATTCCACCTTTTTAAATTTCCCACTTACCAAAACCTATTTGAAGTGAGTCTTGATGTGTAAGGCTTACCCCTTTATAGTCAAGGGGTGACTCCTTGCGTTAACATGATGAAATGGTTAAAACCAAAGATTTCACATTCTGTTGATGTCATCAATCACATGGAAAATTCAAGTGAAGAAGTGAAATGGGTGCTTTAGTGTTTTAAAGGCACACGTGTCACCTATAATTGTTTCAGTGGTTTAGTCAGTGGTAATTGTAATTTAGGTTTTGTAGGTATGTTGGATAAAGGGATATTTACATCAGGATATGTCTTAAAGCATTGTTTTAGAATACATGTGTGAGGTGGAATGATTCCTTAGAAAATTCAAACTCAAGCAAATCATACAGATGTGTTCACAAAACCAGTGTTATTAGAGAAGTTGTAGTTGTTATTGGATTATCTTGGCTTGTGGCATAGGTGATGAATAAACTCGACAATAATATTTAGGTAAATCGTTGTCAAGGTAGAGATTGTTGAGATATGCCAACCAATTTCGCATGATTTTATGGATTGTAACAGATTTAGTGCTTCCTTTATTTATTTTGTTGTTGAAACAAATCACACAATGTGTGGATCCACATAAATATAATCAGTTATATGTAACTCTTGAGAGCTGCTATAAATATATGTATGCCCATAGAGAAAAAAAGAGAGTCTTGAGAGAGGTTGAGTGTGTGTAATCCTGGTTTGGATTATGTAATATATCCCTTGAATGATAATAAACCAAATATCATTTCTCGTGGATGTTTCCCTGTGGTTTTGCCACTTAAAAAGATGTGTTCAAATTGTGTGATTGATTGCGTAGTGAAGGTGCACTAGGTGCACCAAGCAAGCTGAGTATATCTACGTGAGTTCAATCCGGATCTGAGCAAAGAAAATGGATCTGAGCATTGGAATTCGAGTTCCTTGCAAAGGGGCATCTTTTTTTCCTAGACGCTCCCTAGAGAGTGTGGTAGGAGCATCCCCCGGTCCCTCCCTTCATAAATTTATTTTTTCCATACCTGAACGTGTCTGTCTTTTAGTTGGAGGAGCGTCCAGACAAGGACACGCCCTGTACACGGAGAGAGGAGCATCCAAGATGTGCTCTTTGCATTTTTTAAAGGGGCGTCCAGACGCCCTGTGCATACTTGTGGGGGAGCGTTCTCCAATTAGAACAAGAGTTATTAAGCAGACTATTCGCGTGGAAATAGGTATGACGGTGGAGTATTAAAGTCGAGGTATGAAATCGGTCTTCTAAAATCCATGAGATGAAAAACAAAAAATGTATATGTGATTTCGTATAAATTCCTTTGTTATTGCACATAAGTAGAGAATAAATCAATTTTTTTTTTGTTTTTCTTTAAGCATGAAATTCGTAAGAAGAATTGCTTAGTGGAGTGGAGATATAATTTTATAAAGGATTATAAAGTAAATGGGTGGATGTCATATATATAAATGATGTGAATNTTGGTTTAATCTTGAAACTTTATTATTTAAGGATCCATTTTGAACTATATAAGACTATTCCTCCAATTTTATAAGCAATGGTGTGGGCAATTCGTGCTAATGGCCAAGATGCAAAGTGCATAGTTTGAGATCGAGAAATTCAATGGGAAGAACAATTTCAAATTGTGGAAGGTCAAGATGCACGATCTGTTGGTGCAACAAAGGTTGTAGAAGGCACTGGCGAGAAATTCAAATAAAACAGTCGCCATGACAAAAGATGAATGGGAAGAAATAGATGCAAAAGAACTCAGTACCATTCGTCTATGTCTAGCAGATGATGTTTCGTTTAATATCATAGGAGAGGATACAAAAATAGGCTTATATATATTTAATTCTTTATGATTTGAAACCTTTCTTGGTTTCATCTTGAACCTTTATTATTTAAGGATCCATTTTGAAATATATAAGATTATTCCTCCATTTTAAGAGTTTAGTTTTATTAGCAGTAGCATGGGAAATTCGTGCTAATGGCCAAGATGCAGAGTGCAAAGTTTGAGATCAGGAAATTCAACGGGAAGAACAATTTTGAATTTTGGAAGGTCAAGATGAAGGATCTGTTGGTGAAACAAGGGTTGCAAAAGGCGTTGGCGAGCAAGTCAAGAAACCAACAGCCATAACAAATGAGGAATGGGAAGAACTGGACGCAAAAGCACTCAATACCATTCATTTATGTCTAGCAGATCATGTTCTATTTAATATCGTAGGAGAGGATACAACAATAGGCTTATGGACCAATATGGAAAGTCTGTATTTGACAAATTCCTTGACCAACTGAATCTTTTTGAAGAAGCAATTATACAGTTTGTGAATGAAAGAAGGTACGAGAGTTGTTTACCATTTAAATACCTTTAATACCCTTATAATGAAATTGACTAGTATGGAAGTTAAATTTGAAGATGAAGATAAGGTTATTACACTATTTTTCTCATTGCCTGATTCTTGGGATTATTTAGTCACCTCTATTAGCTTTAGCTCAACAATTTTTTTAGATTATAAATCTGTTGTTGGAGCTTTTTTGGTTGAGGAGATGAGGAGAAAATATAGTCAAGAAACCTCAACTTTAGAGGCGATTTTGGTCAAAGATTGACCCAAAGAAAAAGAGTTGAATCAGAGAAGTTGTTCATTGTCTAAGTCAAGGGGCAGAAAGGGTAAAGTAAAATGCTCGTACTTTGGAAAAACTGGCCATCTGAAGAAATATTGTTGGAAAAGAAAAGAATCGTAGGAGAACTCTACGAAAGAAACAAATTTGGATGCAACAAATCCAGGTACGAATCATGAAGTTTTATCTGTTTCTAGTAGCTTACAATATCAAGAAAATGGATGTTGGATTTGGGTGCCTCCCACCACATGTTCTCACATAGAAACTAGTTTATTTCTTACCAATCTGTCGATGACAGTGTAGTGTTTATGGGAAATGGTTTTCCCTGTAAAACTGTTGGGATTGGAAGTATTAGAATTAGGATGTTCTATGGTATTTTTAGAGAACTAACGAATGTTAGATATGTACCCGAGCTTAAGTTGAATTTGATTTCATTAGAGGTTTTGGATTCTGGTGGATATAAATATGCAGGTCAAGGTGGAGCACTCAAAGTGTCAAAAGGCAGTTTAGTAGTGCTGAAGGAAACAAAGGTTTATAACCTTTATAATATGGAAGGAAGTACTGAAGTTTCATTTGAGGTAACATGTATATTCTTGTTTATTGCAGAAGCAATGAGGCCATATGAGCAAGAAAGAGTTGCAAAACTATAAGTTTCATCCAGAATTAGGATCTTTGTTTCTCATTTTCTACTTGTTTTATATATTTGTTAGTTATGATGATGGAAATGAGGGATGTAATGTGTGGGATCCTAGTGCCCAAAATATTGTCATTAACATAAATATAGTATGTATGGAACAACCATAAGGGTTTGTTCAAGATCGCAATGGTACATTTGTTTGCATGATAGAGAATTCATTGTATGGCCTAATGGTACCCAATAAACTAAACAAGAGGTTTGAATTCTTCATGGTGAGCCAATAGTTTTCAAGGGGTAGGTATGACTATACTGTTTATAGTACATTTATTTTTCTGATGATATATGTTGATGATATGCTCATTGCAAACCGAAGCATGGCTGAGATCAGTGATACAAAGGCTCAGTTGGACAAGACATTTCAGATGAAGAATCAATGAGAAGCAAAACAAATTGTGAGCACATAAGTACACAGAGACGGTAATAATGGTAAGTTGTGGTTGAAGTTCAGTATGAACATCATGAACCAGTTAATATCCCTATTGCTTTCCACCATAAGTTTTCTTCAAGTTTAAGTCCAATTTATAAAGAAGAAAAAGTTATGTCTCATGTCAGTTCAATAGGAGGTCTGTTGGATGAGATGAAATACTAGAGATTTCACATTCAGTTGATGTCATCAACATGGCGAATTCGGGTGAAGAAGTGAAATGGGTTCTTTAGTGTTTTAGAGACACAAGTGTCACCTATAATGGTTCCAGTGGTTTAGTATGTGGTAATTGTAATTTAGGTTTTGCATGTATGTTGGATAAAAGGATATTTACCTCAGGATATGTATCAAAGAATTGTTTTGGAATACATGTTGGAGGTGGAGTGATTCCTCAGAAAATCCAAACTCAAGAAAATCATATAGGTGTGTTCATGAAACTAGCGTTATTAGAGAAGCTGCAGTTGTGCTTGGATTATTTTCGCTTGCAACATAGGTGATGAATAAACTGGACAATGATATTTAGGTAAATTGTTGTCAAGGTGGATATTGTTGAGATATGCCCACTAATTTCCCACGATTTTGTGGATTGTATTATATTTATTGGCTCTTTTATTTAGTTTGTTGTTGAAACAAATCACACAATGTGTGGATCCACATAAATGTAATAAGTTCTATGTAACTATTGAGAGATGCTATAAATCTATGTACGCCCATAGAGACAAAAGAGAGTCTTGAGAGAGGTTGTGTGTGTGTAAGCTTGGTTTGGCTGATGTAATATCTCCCTTGAATGATAATAAATTGAATATCATTGTCCTGTGGATTTTTTTTTGTATAGGGTTTTACCACGTAAAAATTTGTGTTCAATTTTTGTGATTACATCTTGTTCTATATTTGCAATTAGATATATGTGTTTTTTATGCTTATGCTACAAAAATGAGCAAGTTGTAAATGAATCTTAGAAAATGTCTAAATCTACAATTTGACAGCATTCATACACATATTTCTAATTTATTGTTGTTTAAGTGACATGCATAGAAACTGGACTAGTTTTCATCAAAAAATTGTAAACACTTTGCATAGTTGAATTGTAATGGGGATAGTTCCACTTGAGTGTTTATGTGTTGTACCTGGAAGGTTCCTTCTTGATATAATATATATATATATATATATATATATATATATATATATTATGAGTTCATTACACATAATGCTTTATAACATCCTTTGTTTTAACAACTTGCTCTACCTCTTTGAGACAATCCTAACCCAAGCATAAGCTTTATCCTTTATCATCCAATTATTTTCTAATAAGGTGAAGTTCATAGTGCTTCACACCCTTTATGCATAAGTTTTTGGTTCATATATTGACCATCATGATCTCCATGACATGCATACATGGCTTCAAGGGTGTTATCATGAGAAATAGCGATGCCCATGATGATATGACACCTTTTCAAACACACATATATATATATATATATATTCCATTAAGATATTCGTCCATGAAGTACATGCATATCACGTTCTCATTATTTGATAACCATTTTATTGGCCCATATAGTTTCAACCTAGAAACCAAAGATATAGTGTTATATTCTTCTTCTTATATTCCCTCTACCAAGTATGGTTATCATGTTTAACATAACAACCAATTGAATAAAACCAATAGCACCTACAACTCTTCTTTATAATGAGTGTTTCATCTGATGATTGTGGAAAAATGCATTGTATGCATTTATTTCCAAGGGAAATACCAACCTTGATTTCATGCTTGAATTTCAAGTTAAATATTCCAAGTACACCTATCCATCCTTATTCCAATGTTCAACTTGTTGGTTGACAAGCACCTTAGACTACCATGCTTTTTCCCAACAAAATCTACCTCCACATCACAATATAGGGATTATATCTGTATTCATCCTTGGTCATTCCTACATCTGATATACTCATATTCAACATAGACCTCTTTCTCCAATTTTAAGATACTTTGGGGGATTCCTACATTGACAATTTTCCTTGTCAAATCAATCCCAAAGGTTTTTTTATGTGATTATTTCAGAGTAACTAGACAAATAGTTTCCAAACTTGAGTCTTCTTCTCTATTTCCTTCTAAAATAGATTTCCAATAGATATACCCTTTTCCCATTTTGGGTTCATTGTTGAAGGTCATATTACCCATGAGTTCTCATTTTACCCTTTTTCTACTCATTTTTTTGGTGTAGATCAAGTTTCAAGATCATATTCCATTACTTATGGAGGAAAATTAGGTGAGATCAAGAGAACCATTTGTATCAGGAATTTATTGTATTCTCATATGTGAATACTTAGAAACCTTCATCTCATAAATATTTTGTTCCAATAATATTATACATCATTTTCAAGATGTCAACTTAACTATTTTTGTCACCTTGTCCAATGTCAGAAAATATAGCGAAAATCACTGACATTCAAACTATAAGAATGTACAAAATTTTACAAGGACATATTTGTCTAGATTCTTCAAGAGACGAAATGTTTAAGAAATTTTTTCTAGATTTTCTTTCTCGAGCCACTTCTCCTTCAAATACAGTTCCAAAATTGTTAGGGACCTAACCTCCCTAACCCCTCATGTAGGTAGAATAATATGTTTTCTATGTAATAAAGGATGGCATTAGTGAATAAGGCCTATCAATAATGTGAACAAGTCTAATGTGAGAAGACTTAATATAATTTTTCTCTTCTAGAAAAAACTTCCTTTAGAATGTTCTTTTGAAGATAGAATTAGTATAAATAGGAGTAGAAGGCATGGGAAATTTTTGTCTTGAGATTTATTTTGTAATTGAGCTCTGCTCTACTAGAGGTTTTCCCCCTCAAAGAGGCATGTGAACTTGGATTTATATCAATAAAGGTATCATTTTGAGTGTTATTGTTCTTTATATTTCGTTGTTTCTGCTGGTATTCTTCATAACTATTTTGTTTTTCTTTGCATAATACATTTGGTACCTTACAAGTGGTATCAAAGCAATTTCCTCTACAAAAATTGGCACAGTTTTTCCAGGGTAGATACATGTACTGCTAATGTATTTAAAGCAATGAGATCTATCATTTGACAAGTTAAAATGTGGTTGGGGAGAAATGTACAAAAGAAATACAGACAATTTTATAGGTTACTCGAAACCATTGTTTCACCTAGTTGTAAACCTATGTAACCCTTGTTGGTACCCCTATGAGTAGTATCCCATCAAACAACACGTGTACATGACCATCACTCCCATGTACCTTCAGGTATATAGGGAGTCCCCTAGGTCTCCTGAAACTAACTATATATTAGGCTATTGGTTGTTTGAATGCTATAGTGGCACTAAGAACAACACTAGGGAAGACTATTCTCTAGTACTTGGGTAATTAGTTAGTACGACTAAGGGTATGGTTAAACCTCCTGAGTTGGTGCCCTGAGATATTGGGCTAAGTACTATTGTTCGACCCCATGTGTATATTAGAGATCTATATCACAAGGAAAAACCTTGTCCGTAGGAACCCTAAAAACACTAACCCTTGTTTCCAAAACAAAACATAACAAAAATAGAGGGGAACTTATACAACTCAACCATGCTTCCTACATCCAGTTTTTGAAATTCCTACAAAATTTTCCTTGTTAACATTTTGGGCATTTCGTCACTGTAGTATTCTTCAGGTCAGAGTATAACATTGCAGGAGTAAGGAAAAAAATCATAGTGGTCCCATTGGCACCCTTATTCAATACCTATCCCATTGGATTCCTCTCTTCGCCCTAGTCATTGTGGTACCTATCACTTAAAAGTATTTTTCCCCATAAATCCATCAACCCTTCCCAACACCATTTTTTCCACATATTCAATTGGATTTCTCTCTTTGCACTGATTGCAATGGTACCCTTCCCTAGTAACCCCTTTCTATGCAGACCCATCAACCCCATTCTTGTTGTTTTCCTTCACCATGGACTAAACCCACAACCAAGAAATTGAAAACCACTTCAATTCCCTATCATCTAAGATATCCAAGAGCCAAAATGAAATTAAACAACTCAATGCCAATATTACGACCCTCAATTACACCATCAATTCCACCATAGAGGCCAAAATGTAATCCAACTATGCACACATGGACAACAACCTTAAATCCTTTTCTGCCAAGATCCATCAATGGATGAATCCAACAAAGGGCCCTACCTCCTCTGATCAACCTTATAACACAAAAGCTGTTGATTCCTCCCATTCTGTGCCCTTTCATTCTAACCCTCCTCATCAAGAACTCTGTCTTCCCAAAGTGGAAGTGAATAAAATTGATGGCTCAGATCCCACGGGATGGCTCACTCAAATGGAACATTATTTCTCCTTTCATACCATTATTGATGATTTTTTCGAACTTCATACCGGTTTCCTTTATTTGGATCTTGAACATTGGCAATGGCATACAAATTCATGCAAAGGGTATGTTTCTTTGACACAATTTGTTGCAGATATTTATGAATGTAGATGTTATGTTTCTTGGAAAGAATTTGTTGCATATCTTTATGAATGCAAAGGGTAGGTTGCTTGGACATATTTTTCTTCAGATCTTTATTGATAGAATTGTTTGATTAAATTTTATCAATTTAATTCCTTCTCTAGTAGTTATTTCATTGTTCACTAACCCTTCCTCTTCTCTTCATTTCCTCTTTTCTAAGGTTGGAGGTTATTCATTTTGATACCATCCCATATTGTTGTCCTTTGAACTAGTTAGTCCTTGTTTTCTTACTTTTCCCTTTGGCTAACTCCTTTTGAAGATATTGTAATTGCTCATTTGTTAGATTATTTCAGTGATCTTTTTCGTATTTTTCTATATTAGAACTACACGGAAAACTCCTAGTAGAGGAGAATTTTATGAAGCTTTTTAGTGTTACAATATTGGGATTTTTTTTTCAAAAAAACCTCCACCACAACCTTTGTTATTCATAGCAAAGGTTTTCGCAGAGATTTTAACGGTTGTTCCATATAACTAAAAGCATTTGGGTGGATGGAAGTTTTAGTGGAGGTTTTTTTTGTCAATGCTTGTATTGGTAAAATGCATTGGTGCTTTATTAATTAAGATGCACCAGTGTGTACATAAACCTAAAAAGCACTGAGGATCATATAATTACTATGCACCAGTTTCTCCTTTTTTTTGTATGCAACACCGATGCTTTTTGGGTTTATGTATGCATTGGTTCGTATTTTTTTTTTATTCAACATTGGTGCTCCTATAAATATTACATACCATGTCATTCTTTTTTATTTTATGGCACACCATTGATAGCATAATTTGTGTGCATTGGTGCCTGTATTACCATGTGGATCAGAATGAAGTGAAATTTCAAACATTTGAGGTAAGATGTCAACGCCATTCTTTATTACTAAGCATCAAAGTGTATATTATATGTAAAGCCCTGATGCATGTATTATTTGTAAAGCACTTGTGCGTATTATAATCATGAACATCGTAATATTTTGAAACAATAAATATAATTGTACATTATATTGTTTAAACCAACAATGTGTTTTGACAATTTTAGCACTAGTGCTCCAATATAATTAATAGGAACCGGTGCGTATAACTCATAAAAACACATTGTTTTCTATTCTATGGCATGCATCATTTAGTGAGTTCAAAATAATACAATGTGTGTGTGCGTGTGTATGTGTGTGTGTATTTTAATTAATTTATTTTTTTACAAATTTTCAATTAATCATCTCAAAATCAAATGTTTTTAATAATAATATTGATTTGTAGATATTTTTATTGTGTTTTGATATAATGATGACATTAATGTGTTATCCATCGGATTATACCTCTGTTATTTGTAACAATTAAATCATCCATATATTAATTAATTAGTAACGCAATATTTTACAATATTCGACGATGCAATAAAATAAGAATTCCATTTTATTATATATGAATAAAAGACCCATCATAATACAAAATGGGACAACGTAAAGTTTTACAATAATTAAAATGAAACCAATATGTAATTGTTGCACTTATTGGTAACATGTCCTCATGCAGTTGGGACAATATGTCAAGTATACTAAACAAAATCCTTGATTTTCATAGACAAATATTCCAAAACATGCAACTTGTAGTAACATGCAATTATATTGATTGTCATTCATCACTTGAACTATTGTCATTACTCAAGCTATGTGCATGCCTAATTTCTTCATCACTTGTAGGAGATATTTTACTTTGGTTATCTAACCTAATGTTTTCTTGATCGACTTTTCTTTGATGTTCCACCTTGTTATGTTCCATCTACAAACATAGAAATAAAGTGTAGTAAGTATATCTACATTTATATATATAGTATAATATACATGATTGTGTAAATAAAAAAATGTACCATAGCAACAAGTGTTTCATAAACAATACACATTTTTCATAAGCCATGTTGCATGTCATCTCTCAAAATATATTTTGTTGGTTGCACTCCATGCTTTGTTTCCTGCATGTTTAATGTGGCATGACAAAGAATAATCAATATAATTAATACAAAGGTTTCTTGTTGTTCCATTAATTATTAAAAAGAGAATTTAAACAACACAACTACCTACAAATTGTTCAATTAAACCTTGATACTTCAACATATACTCACAACCCATACTTAACCCAATATCTATCAATTTTTTGGTTGGCTCTTCTTTATTTGTTAGCACGTATTAGAAGACATCCATGGACGAGTGAAAATTAATTATTTAAAAAAAAATATCACAACAAACATGAAATCTCAAGTAAGGATGAAAACATAAGTACTCACAAACTTTGTGACCAACCCTTTTATTCCTCATCGTCCTGTCTTATGTGTTGAATGAGTTCCATTTCTCTTTATTTTCTACAACAATATAATTGAAAATTAGCATTTCATGTGATCGTTAAATTCGATGTACATAAAAGAATAAATGAATGATTACATACCTCATATTCATGTTGTTGTTGTTGGGATGACTCCTCTTGTAAATAAATTATGTTCATTTCGTTTACCATCTCCTTGTACACATTTTTGGACCTCCCTACTAGCATGTATTGGTTTTCCCCTCATTTTTCCCTTGGAAATTTCATAATCTTCCTGAAAAAAAGGAAAGCACAATGATTTTTTTTTAAATTGACATGAAAGTAAATATAGCAAAAAAATATTAATTTGGTAATTTTGGAACATATTATAGAAAAAAATGTTTAGTAATAATACTTTTTAAATGATTATTTTTTTTGTTATTGTGATTTTTTATATTGCAAGTCTCATGGGTCTCATTGACCATTGCTTCGGAAACACTTCCTATAGTTTGTGTATAACTTGATTATTGGAGTCATTGGATTTATTTTTGTATTGTAAGTGGAAAGTATGTCTATAAGTTATTTTCACTATATATCTCAAAGTTTTGTAAAACAATTTGGCCCTCTAATTAACTTTTAGCACAATGCTAGATGAACCAAGGACCAAGTCCTCATCATTTACATCCTTCATAATTTTTATTTTCTTAGTACAACATTTTTTTCCTTTGTTATCGGTCCCTACACAACATTAAAAAAATGTGAAATCGAGTGTTGAAAACATGATAGCAATTAAAGTTAATAAATTCATTTTCAGTAAAAAGTTAAAGAAAAACCTTGTGTTGATTACCTATTGATCCACCTAATTCCTCTCTTTGCAACATTTACATAAATATTTTAATCTCTTTTTCACTCAGATTGCGAACAATCTTATCAAATTTCTTCAAGTTGTTCCTTTGTATGAAATGACTTAACCAATACACATCATTAATTTAAACTTACAGATAATTCAAATATATTAATATTTTAATAAAACTTAAAGAAATTTATTTTTTCTCTTGTTGGGATGAGATACCATCATGCTTGTTGCAATAAGTTGTTTTCTTTGAACTTGTATTAGCCATCTTCTATAAAAAAAAATCCAGGAATCATCAGATATAAAAATTACAAAATATTGTTTTACAAAATAATATTTTGGTGCATATAATAAAATAGTACGCAATAGCACGTTAATCATATGTATATGCATCGATATATCATAACCATAAATAAATAAATAATTTTTTTACAAATTGTTATATTCATATGGTGCTCTATAAATTAATAGAAGCACTGATGCATCATTACTATTTAATGTGCACCACCAAACCCTTGGACAAATTTAAAACATGATGCTTTGGATATTAAAAACAATGTTCTTTTCATTTTGAAGTCATCAGTGTTGTTGACAAGAACATGTGCATGAGTGTGCTATTCCTATATAGTGTGCACCCCTAACTGCAAAATCATTTTCTTAAAATAAAATGATAGAAACAAGGTTTATGATCCAATGTGTAATGCACCCCTCCACCAAGGCCTGGACATGATACTTCAAAAACACACTTCAAGAAATTTTTCAAACTATGATAACATTTAATTAATAAAGAAGTATGAAAGAAACACCATAAAAACTCATGCAATAATCAATATTCATGCTAGACTTAAAATGAATGCTTATGCATGACATGCATAACAATGAATAACAAGAAAACACATTATAAAAACAAATATCAAAGATAATAAATAATACACAATGAAAATAAATATACAAGCAAAGGAAACCATGATATAGAGCACTTATCTTAAACAAAACCAATCACCAATTGGTTGCAAACCAAGGATGCTCCACCCAACCTTAGAAATTGTTCCAAGTATCAAAAACAGGTAACCCCTGAGTCAGGGCTATGAATCTACAGGTACAGGTTCCAGAGAGACACTTAGTTTTCTAAACCAATCAGCACTTAAGCTCTCACAGGTTTCTCAACACAGAACAATCCAAAGTACACTGTCTCTCTTCTCTCCAGCCTACACCACCCAAAGAAAATGAACTCCCTTAATTTAAACGCATTTTGATTAATTGGGTTGGTTTTCATTGATGTCAACCCTTGAACAAATTCCGATAGCAAAAAGGTTTGGGTAATGGACCCAAGTTTGTTTTATGAATAATTGTATGAGTTTTGATATATTTGCAGGAACGACTATTCTAGATGGATAGTACATGTCATGCAATTTTCGGTGGTATGTGGAATGCCACATAACTCCTCATGGTTAGAGAGTTATGGCCATGTGAAGTTGGAGAACCCTTATGAGTCATCTCGAAGCCCCCAAATGTCAAAGTAGTCAAAGTGGTTGCAAAGAATAAATTATTTAAATAATCAAGTGAAGTGATGAACTTGTATTATAAGTCAAAGTGGATACAAAAGAGATTATTTAAATAACAAAGTTAATGGATAAATTACTAAGTGGACAAGTGGTTAGAAGTTGTTTAGCCCTAAAATAAGAAAAGTGGTTTAAGATGATTAGAAGGTAACCCCTTGAGGAAGCTACATAAAAGTATAAATAAGAGGAAAGGGTCTCTGATTTTAATCACACTTGAGCATATTGGATATCTACAAGTGACTGAGGTAACCAAAAGATATCTAAGGATAATTTCAGAGGGAAGGTGAAGTAAAGAAGGTTGAAATTGAAGGGAGGATAAATTCTTTTGATGATGCTTTCTAAGGTATGTTATTTACAGGTCATCGAACCATTTCCGCAATAATTTTTTTTCTAGAATGATTCAGACTGCAAAATCTGGCGTCCGTTGAGGAAACATATCTAAGTAGTTGTGATAATTGTTTTAGCTTCTGGGTCATTTTATTTTTGGGATTACACTCCATGAAAAATAGGGTTTGTGGCTCGTCCTGAAACTAGTCTAAAACAAGTGTTTAGGGTAAAAACGTCATAGATTATTCATAACACATCCAAGTTAAGTAATACCAAATGTATTGGTTATAGTACAATATGTAGTATGTTGTGTACCATTTTCAGATATATAAAACAAATATTATGTGAGGGGCACACTCTACAAGTTCGCTCTCTAGAATAAGTCATAATTCAACAAGGTATGTCATTTTTCCTATAACTCCTTTTTCTGAGAGGTTCAAAGTAGTGAAACCTAGAGAAATTGCATAAAAGAGACTGAAGAACATTGTGTACTATTTTCATATCTTTATTCATTATAGGTACATAGTTATAATTATTTCAAGTTAGGGTTGTTGACTAATCCAAAATTAGTCATGTGAGACTAAAGTAAAGTTTGATGAAAATGCTAGTCTCTTGTTGTTAAAGTTAAGA